>JADRCC010242724.1:0-19098 GCA_019843855.1 Hylomyscus alleni | reverse complement strand
TTTTTTTTTTAGAATACATGATCACATGGTAAAAAGCTCATCACAAATTCACACACAAAATTCAAATCATAAATTGAAATAGAAGTTTAAACAGAGAATGTTTACATGTATATCCTTTAGGAGTAATTATCTGGCTAAATATTCACCATTTGTCATAATTCCACAGGTTCATTGAAAGGTAAAAACCGTAACTAAATGATTAGTGAAGTTCTGTATAGATAAACCCTTTAATACTTTATCTTTTGTCCTAGAACCTATAATAAATCACTAGTTCCCTTCTTATGGCCTTTGGTTAATTGTTTCACCACCTCTTGGAATGTTCTTTGAGTAGTAGAAAGTCTAGTTATGAGCTAGAAGCAATTAACTGGTGACTCATGGGAAACTGAGAGAGTTCTCATTGCAGTTTTGACTATCAGAAAAGGGGCTAATAACAATTCCTCTATAAAAGAGCTTAATACATACTGATAAAATTTTAAGAACTCTTGTAGGATCACCATTAAGGTTTATCCATTTGTATAGACAAATCACTACAAGACAGTACATCTTCTTAGATCTGCAGAAATTTGCTCAAAAGGGGTGACCTAATATCTAGTGATTGTTATATATGTTTAATAATAACAGGAAAAGCATATTAATAGCAGGAATCTTTCCTAAAATGAATTTATCCTGAGCCTTGTCTATGGGAGCTTCCTTGTAGACATAATCTAAAGTGAAGTTATTTCAGGAACCTCACCTGCTAGTTATTAGCTTGTCCTATGATGGCTTCTGGTAGGAGAGAAGGAGAGAAAGAGAGAGGAAGGGGGAGAGGGAGAGGGAGCCGGAGGGAGAGAGGGAAAAGGAGGAAGAGAGGGCAAGGAGACAGGAACAGATGGGGAACAGATGGAGAGAGGGGGGAAGGGACTGGTGAGAGAAAGGACAAAGAGGGTAAGAGAGTAAGAGGGTAAGAGAGTAAGGGAGAGAAGAGAAGGCAAACAGCCCTTTTTATAATGAGCCAGTCATACCTGGTTGTTGCCAGGTAACTGTGGGGCAAAGCCTAGAAGAAATGCTAATAAACACTATCCCAGCACATCTTGCAATCAGGGCAGACTTACGTTGAAAGTTTTGTGGCTGGGTTGGTGTACCACTCCTACTGCTGGGAGCCTTGCCTGGTTACAGAAGATGGCTGGTTCAGGATCCATAGCCCTCATTACTAAAAGTTGTTGTTAAGGCCACTCCCACAGATTTCAGGGATTTCTCACTGCACCAGGTCTCCATATATCCCCAAATGCTCCCAAATCTAGTCATTTCTCCCAGTACTCTCTCTGTCCAATATTTCCACTTGATCCCTCTTGCCCCAGTCCATCCTCAAAATCTATTCTATTTTCTTAAGAATATAGACCCAAGCACCATCCCCCTGTATCCTACTTGAAACTTACCATCTGTAGGTCTGTGGATTGTAGCATGATTCTTCATTACTTAACAGCTAATGACCACTTATGAGTGAATATATGTCATGTTTGTCTTTCTGGGTCTGACTTACCTCCCTCAGGATGATATTTTTTTCTAGTTACATCCATTTGCCTGCAAACTAATGAACTTTTTTATTGATTCGTTGTGAATTTCACATCATGTACTACAATTACATTTATTTCCTGTTCCTCTGTACCCACCCTCTGCCTTTACAACCTCCACCACCACCGGAGGAAAAAATAGTCACAATGTGTCCCACAGTATATCTCTTTGTCCATAATTTTTTACTTACAAATGTTCATTACAATGAGTCATTAGTTTGGCACAAGGCTTATGGCTTCCTCTACACTATCAATACTGAATTTTCACTGGGACATTTTCAGATATCATATTGTGCCCTGTGTCATGGAGATCCTGAGCTTTGGATCTATAGGACTGGCCCCCTAACATGCTCCAGAAGTTGACCAATGGGGCAGAAGTTGGGATGGGCCAACCCAAAATCCTGGATCTAGGCCTGGGTGGTTGCCAAGCTAGTCAGCTGGT
Source organism: Hylomyscus alleni (assembly GCA_019843855.1). Taxonomy (NCBI): domain Eukaryota; kingdom Metazoa; phylum Chordata; class Mammalia; order Rodentia; family Muridae; genus Hylomyscus; species Hylomyscus alleni. The sequence continues at coordinate 17,106 of JADRCC010242724.1, read as the reverse complement.
CAGCTTTCCCACACCACTAGGGAAAGCTCTCCAGCAATGCTTCAGCTAGCTTACCCAGTGCTACAGCTAAAAAGAGGGAAAGTGCTCTCTTAGTCTCATATCCTCAGGCTGGTTCGCCTGTCCCCATGCCAGCAGGACCAGGACCAGGTGCAGAGCCAGAGTGCTGAAGTTGGAAAGGGCAGGGCACAGCTCTCAGACATCAAAATGGCCCCAAGCAGCAGCCCAGACCAAGGCCATCTACCTGACCTTTGTTGGTAACAGACCACCAATGCTGCAGGGCCACAGACCCAGCCATGGTGGCAGCATGGTCCAGGATCTCACCATTTCTTTAGGTGCTATCACTGGCTACTCACACCAAGCTGTTACACCCTCAAGTGTCCAGTTCTGCTTCTCTTCATTGTTCATACATCCCTCTGCTTCTCTTTATTTTCCATCTCTCCACCACATATTTGCTCATCTTAGTTGAGCCTGAGGCCTCCGAGTATCTGGGATCTTCTCAGGAGTGCCAAGACCTGCCCATGCTATGTGGTACTGGGCAGGCATCATCTCAAGTATGGTCTGCTCAGGCCTGTGGTACCAGGCTGGGAGTTGTCTTGGGAGAGGTCTACCTGCCCAACTCAACTGGTACTGGACTGGGGCTTATCACACACTCACTCTGCCTGCCTGTGGTTCTTGGTGCTGGGCTGGGGTTCTTGTTAACCTAATCTTTAAGAATTCATTTATATTAAAGAACCACAGAGCAATGAATGAGAGAAATAGTGTACAAGGCACAAATATGAAAGACTTGTTATTATGCTGTTCAAGCTCACAGAACTGGACCTCAGAAAGTTTTATCTCGTATTGCCCAGAAAGGTTTTATAATTGGATATTACACCTACATGAATATGTAGATTACATGTAGACAATTGTTTTTAAGAGGTGCCCTCTGTTAAATATTAATACAGAATATCAAACTGCAAAGTAAATGAAGAAATCTCAAATCTTCAGAATTCTGAATGTGTATTGACTGAGAAAATGTTCTCACACAGTCTCACCCACAGCTTTGATAGAGCCACTGTTTTACAACATAGAACAAATTATTTGAATCAATGAACTTGAAAGTTTTGAAATTTCAAGCTTGTTACTGTTGTGTAATGTGGGGTTTGGCTTTATAATCCAACCATGCCTTTCTCCAGGGTAGAGACCTTTCTGGTATAAATCTTTCTCCACAGACAGCAAATCAATTACTCGTAGTTGGACTGGCATCAAGTGACATCCCAGGCTTGGTGGATTGGTATGTGAGAGGTGCATCCTGACATGGTCCAAGACAATATAACTCTCAAACAAGTATCAGATTCCCAGAATGACTACTGGGCTTCCTGATAAAGAAAGATCATGTCCTTCTGAGGAGATAGGTGTAGTATCCGGTAAAGAGTTTGAATTGTGATAAGGATTCCTCCAAGTACTCTTCCAGTAAGAGTGAAGACAATGATGGTTGGAGTCCTACTTAGGGACTTTTGGTGATATCCTGGTCTTCTGTTAATTTCTGTCTCTGGTCTAGTTTTTGGCATGAGGGTGAATTATGATGGTGACTTCTCCCAGGAACCTTCCTATAAGAGTCAACACATTGACCAGGAAAAAAGGTTGATGTAATTCTGCAACATCACATCCCAGTAAAAGTTTCACTGAACTGGCTCCAGGCATTGAAGGGCCACCTCCCAAAAGGGCAGCAATTCTTCCATGTCAGATATACAACAGGAATGTACAGGAGGATAGGACTCTTGCCCAACTTTGAGGAAGATGCACCTATACAAAATGAAAGCTGAATTATGATTTCCTAAATCCATTCTTCTGTTGAGAGACATCTAGGCTGTCTCCAGTTTCTGGTTATTATGAATAAAATTGCAATGAACATGTTCAATCAAGTGTCCTTGTGGTAGAATGGCACATCTTTTAGGAATACGCTCAAGAGTGCTAGAGTTGGGTCTTAAGGTATATAGTTTCCTAAATTTCTGAGGAGTTGTACTATTAATTTTTACAATGGCTGTACAAGTTTGCCCCCGTACCAGGGGAGGTCTGCTCTATGTCCTTGGCAACATGAACTCTAACTTGCATTTTTGATCTTAGCCATTCTGACATGTATAAGATGGAATTTCAAAGTACTATAGATTTGCATTTCCATGATGGCTAAGAATGTTGAACATTTTAAAAGTGTTTCTGAATCCATTTGAGAATCCTTTGTTTAGATCCATTTTTTTATTGGATTAATTGGTTTGTTGATGGCTAGTTTCTTGATATATATATATATATATATATATATATATATATATATATATATATTACTCTATTACATATTAGTCCTCTGTTGGGTATGGAGTTGATAAAAATTGCTTCCCATTCGGCAGACAATGCTCCTGTACATTCCTGTTGTGTATCTGACATGGAAGAAATGCTGCCCTTTTGGGAGGTGGCCCTTCAATGCCAGGAGTCAGTTCAGTGAAACTTTTACTGGGATGTGATGTTGCAGAATTATATCAACCTTTTTTCTTGGTCAATGTGTTGACTCTTATAGGAAGGTTCCTTTTGATTTATTTTTCTTTTTTTATTAGATGTTTTCTTTATTTACAATATCAGTTTTCCCAGGTTCCCCTCTAAAGAAAATATAAAATAAAATAAAAAATAACAACAAAAACTAAAACAATCCTCTGTTCCATCCCCCCTCCCCCTGCTCACCATCCAACCCTCTCCTACTTACTGGCCCTGGCATTCCCCTACACTGAGGCATAGAACCTTCACAGGGCCAAGGGCCTCTCCTCCCATTGATGACTGACTTGGCCATCATCTGCTATATGCATGCTGCTGGAGCCATGAGTCCCCCCATGTGTACTCTTTGGTTGGAGTTTTAGTCCCTGGGAGCTCTGAGGGTACTAGTTAGTTCATATTGTTGTTCGTCCTAAGAGGCTGCAAACTCTTCAGCTCCTTGAGTCCTTTCTCTAGCTCCTTCATTGGGGACCCTGTACTCAGTCCAATGGATGGCTGTAAGTCTCTACTTCTGTATTAGTAGGGTACTGTCAGAACCTCTCAGGATACAGCTATATCAGGCTCCTGTCATCCAGTACTTGTTGGCATACACAATAGTGTCTAGATTTGATGACTGAATATGGGGAGGATTCCCAGGTGGAGCAGTCTCTGAACTGTCCTTTAGTCTCTGCTCCATAATTAGTCTCTACAACTCCTTCCATGGGTATTTTGTTCCCCCTTTTAAGAAGAAATGAAGTATCCTTACTTTGGTCTTCCTTCTTCTTGAGTTTCTTATGGTTTGTGGTTTGTACTTTGTGTATTCTGATCTTCTAGGCTAATATCCACTTATCAGAGAATGCATACCATGTTTGTTCTTTTGTGATTGGGTTACCTCATTCAGGATGATATTCTTCAGGTCCATCCATTTCCCCAAGAATTTTATAAATTCATTGTTTTTAATAGCTGAGTAGTACTCCATTGTGTAGATGTACCACAATTTCTGTATCCATTCCTCTGTTGAGGGACATCTGGGTTCTTTCTAGTTTTTGGTTATAAATAAGGCTGCTATGAACATAGTGGAGCATGTGTCTTTATTACATGTTGGAGCATCTTCTGGGTATATGCCCAGGAGTGGTATAGCTGGGTCCTCTGGTAGTACTATGTCCAATTTCTGGAGGAATTACCAAACTGATTTCCGGAATAGTTGTACCAGTTTGCAATTCCACCAGCAATGAAGGAGTGTTCCTCTTTCTCCACAACCTCTCCAGCATCTGCTGTCACCTGAGTTTTTTTTATCCTCGACATTCTGACTGGTGTGAGGTGGAATCTCAGGGTTGTTTTGATTTGCATTTCCCTGATGTCTAAGGATGTTGAACATTTCTTTAGGTGCTTCTCAGTCATTCAGTATTTGTCAGGCAAGAATTCTTTGTTTAGCAGTGTTTTTGATCTTTGCTTTATTGAAGCTTTTCAGTTTCATGAGGTCTTCCTTATGTTATACCCCTTCCCAAGAAGCTCCTCCCCATATAATCCAGATATTTTGGTCCCCTTCCTCTTTCTCCCTGCTCTGCATTTTCTCTCTCCCTGTGTACGTGAGCTTTCGCCCTTTTATCTCTCCAACTGTCTCCTTCCACATGGTGACTATACTGGCATCCTTTCTTTTTACCAGTGAAATGGAATCCCAATAAACCTGTTTTGATAAACTCCAATCTGGTTTGACTTGACTCATTTCACTGGTGGAGAATAAGTTATTACATACATTAAACATGTGTGCACAGTTAACCAAAGATTCTCTTTCAGCTTCCAGTTAATCACACAAAGGTGACTCAAAATCTAGACCTCCCTTCATAGGATGGCAGCAGCTACTACAGGGAAGCACCATGCAATTTGCACAAATCAAAGAACCAGAGGGACAAGGAAGCCAAATGAGCAAAACAAAACTGGAACCCACTGTTGCAATTCCATTATTCAAGTGAGACAAAGAAGCCTAGAGATGTGAACAGCAGAGACATTTTACAACTATGACAGCTCCATTCCATGTTCAAGTTACTCATCTTTAATCGGTGTCCATATACCTGCTCTTTGTAGCCCTCAGATCAGAACCCCTGACATTTTCTTCCTATGTGTTACTGTCTTCTGTCTCTGAGATGAAGTATCTGATGAATGCCACTGAGAAGAAAAGTCTCATCTTGGCTTGAGGTTCCTGGCCCATTGCTTTTAAGCTGTGACAAGCTGAAATGTCACAGCAGAAGAAAGCTGTTTACCCTATGATGGCCAGAGTGAGCACAGGATACACCCTTCAATACTATATGGCCAGTTCCTCCATTCTGGCAGCACTTCCTAATATTACCACTTCCTAATGTTGCCACCAAATTATCAACCTTTAGCAAATGTGTGTGTGCGTATGTCTATTTGTGTGTGTGTGTATGTGTGTTTTTACTTTATATGCAAATAACACCACGAGTCAACTAGTAAGTGATTTTTAACCAGTTGTGTGTGTATGTCTATTTGTGTGTGTGTATGTGTGTTTTTACTTTATATGCAAATAACACCATGAGTCAACTAGTAAGTGATTTTTAACCAGTTTAGTCTCTTGCATGGCAGTAAGTATGCTCAGGTGTGTTGTCTCAGCTTTGATGTATTTTGACAGGACACACAGGTATCCAGTGCTGGAACTGGGCAAATGGACCATATTAATATCTTTTTCATTGAGGCAGGATATATGCCTATACACTATAGGACTGAAGCCTGACTCATGGATTTCATACCACAAAGGTTTAGAGAAATCTAATCTTAGATCAATTCAGTGATTCTAGAATGTATCTGGAATATATTTCAATAACAGATACTCAATATTCAAACATTTCAGTCCCAGTTAGTATTAGTTTCACTACCTGGGAATGTGCTGTGTAGACTCCAGGAATTTTAACAATTCTCCCTTACAGGATGATAGTTTTTCCTATGGTGAATCAGAATGTTTGAAGTTTCAGATTTATAGGTAGAAATGGATGTTTCTGCTTCTGTAGATAATCAGATTCTATAGATCTAGCTTAATTACATTCAATATATATATTTTAGCACTTGCAGCATAGAATGAAATATGGATTCAGGACAGTTCTTGCCTTGAAGGATGCCAGTTTGCTACTAGAAAGAGACAAGTAAGAAGATTAACATCGGGCTGGTGAGATGGCCCAGCGGGTAAGAGCACTGACTGCTCTTCCGAAGGTCCTGAGTTCGGGTCCCAGCCACCAAATGGTGGCTCACAATCATCCGTGATGAGATCTGTTGCCCTCTTCTCGTGCGTCTGAAGACAGCTACAATGTATTATTCCAGAGCGAGCAGGGCTGGAGCGAGCTGGGCTGGAGCAAGCAGAGGTCCTGAGTTCAGTTCCCTGTAGCCGCATGATGGCTCACGGCCACTTGTACAGCTATAGTGTACTATTACACATAAAATAAATAAATAAATCTTTTAAAAAAGGAAGAACATAAATAATATTTCTGATCTCAAAGAGACTTGTAGTCAGTTCAGTTAGAGGTTAAGGTGTGAGAGAGCATAAACTGGAGATGGATCATAAATACTTTCTGGAATAGGGTGTTCACATTGCTCAAAGGCGTGTGTCTAGTGTGCAAACTACAAACAGATATATTTATTGACTTAAGAGAGAAAAGCTAAGTTGTAAGCTGTGCTTAGTCATCTTGGAACATCCTCTGGTTAGACCGGTATATTCACCCACAAATTACAGTTTAGAAAGTTGCCAGGTAACAAAAGTATTGGAAAAGGAAACTTGAATACTGCTGAGATGACAATAACATGCACCAGCCATTTTTTTGTTCTGTGAACTGCCATCTTCAACACACAGAAGGCAGCTATTTGAGGATATACTTGTTTGTTTGCATTTTAATATTTCTCATGTGATACCAAAAGCTTCAATAAAGAAATATAGGCGTCTACCTAGAGTTACTGCATATTCCACCTCTCCCCAATGAAGTCTTCAAAACTCAAGAGTTTATTTGTAAATTCTAAGATACACCACAACTTGGTTGTAATAAACTATCTCTTCAAAAATGTTATTTTATGTTATTCTATGTCAGCAACATCAAACCAATTTTACATAGTTTGGGAGAATTTGTATTTTAAGAAGTAATAGATTTGGTCTCGTCTAGAGGTCAGTAGTTCTCTAGAGATGTGCTGTGTATGTTCTGTTTTAAAACTAAATTAGGGAAGATACTCTTTATGCTCCATCACAGAAGAGCTGAATGCACCCTCAGTGAAACCCTTTTCCTTACCCATTAATTCTCACTACCAGCATCTCTCAGCTCGAATGCTTTGAGGCCATTTACTATTTATGAACAGATAGAATCAGTTTTATAAATGCATTCTGATTTTAGCCATATTCGCCAATACAAAGATTACTAAAAAAATTACTAAAATAAAAATCTTAAATATTAAATATGCTTGATTGAAATAGCTACAGATAATTTATATCCCAAAATAAAAACAAAACAAAATTTTTGATGCTTACAGGTTGTGCCTGATAGCTGTGAGTCTTTCTGAGACTAAGCAAGTATAGAAGATTTTATTCTCTTCTAAGCAAGTATGTCCTGGGCTCTGCCCATTCCTGGTATACATGGGAAGTTTTAGGGAGGAATGAATAGGAAGTTGATTTCTACTGTTTTTGAAAGTCAAAGTTTACCTGATCTGGGACTATCTGGGGGTCAGACTCCTTATGTTTGCATAGTTTTAGACAGGCCTGACAGTTTTCTGCAAGTCAGTGCCTGTGAGCTGAGGGAAGGGGCACTCCTCTTTACAGTTTAGAAGACAGGAGGGGTGGTTAAAAGATGAGCAGAAGAGTTAGAGAAGGCCAGCAGGTTCCTCTTGTTCTGTCAACTTGCATTCAAAGTAGATCAACAGAGTTGCTGAGCTGTCTTTTGGTCAAAGCACTGTGAGAACTTTCTCATTGGCACACATCCCTGAAGGTGAGGCAGACATCCCAGATTTCCCATTTCTGTCTGCTCTGATGTGGTGATGCAGTTTCTTAAACATTTCTCCAGAAATAGGTGCTATTTAGACATATGTATACTGGTCATTATTTGTTCTTTGTAAAAACACAAACCATGTCACAGTCTATAGATGGACTGACTCTTTTATCTACCTTGTCTGCTATTGTTAAGAGTGAAAACCATATAATTCCTTGTATCCTATCAGATCACCATGGACTAAGGCTGCTCCTAAATAACAACATAATCAATAGAATGCCCACATACACGTGGAAGCTTAAAAACACTCTACTCAATGATAACTTGGTCAAAGAAGAAATAAAGAAAGAAATTAAAGACTTTCTAGAGTTTAATGAAAGTGAAGCCACAACATACCCAAACTTATGGGACACAATGAAAGCAGTCCTAAGAGGAAAACTCATAGCTTTAAGTGCCTACAAAAAGAAACTGGAGAACACGTACACCAGCAATTTGACAGCACACCTGAAAGTGCTAGAACAAAAAGAAGCAAATTCACCCAAGAGGAGTCAAAGGCAGGAAATAATCAAACTCAGGGCAGAAATCAATCTATACAAAGAATCAACCAAACCAGGAGCTGGTTCTTTGAGAAAGTCAACAAAATAGATAAACCCTTGTTTTCTCTTATAGAATTTTGGGTTCAAACTTTCCAGTGATTCCTATTCAACTCGAGATTGGATCTGAAATTTGGATAACTCTATATTAACTGTTAAAGAGTCAACCTCTTCTATCTTTATTTACTAAGAACCTTCTTAAGGTCCTGATGCTAAATTTTGTCATGTAATTATCTAGATTCTTAAGCTGAGCTGTTATGTGTTCTATGGTGATGGAATATGAATGATAAAAGTGTTGAAAATTCCATGGTGCAAGATACCACATGCTAGCCACATCAGCGGGCGAGAAGAAAGTGGACTAATTAATTTAAGGTGTCTTCATTTAACTTATAAGTGAAGGCAGCTGAATAATGATTATTACATTGGACAACAGAGATCTCTAGGGGTTTCTCACTAGGGCTGCTGAATAGTAAATTTTATTAATATTATTATGTTCCTAATCTGTTAATCTTTGATGAAATCATTATTTCACATTGTAGTAATTTGTCAGCAGTGAGTTGTTCTTCAAGCTATAAAAGTGGAAGAAAAGAGACTGCCATGATTAACTGAAAGACTGTAACTTACATGAACAATGGATTAAAGTGAAACCTTTAGCAATAAATAAGTATTGATTTTTTGGTTTAGGTATTATTTATTTAGATATTAAAAGTTAGATTTTTCTCCACTATCCAAAAACCATAATCATTGTTTTGTAAAAATAAACTGTATGCATTATATTTTATGCTCCCAGCCACCTATATTATTTATAATACGTGTTTCTATATATTTTCCTGTACATAGTATTACATTAATCATATGATGTCCTATGTTTTTCTTTTTCATTAAAAATATTTATAAACACTTTCTCCAATGTGATATATTTCTTTCAACCAAAGTTGACTTGTTCCATATTGGTGGCATCATGTTGATACTTAATATTCATAATTCTGCTTAATTCCTGAGTAGGCAAGCCTGCAGTGTGATTCAGGCTATGTGTAAAATAGTTATATTACAGGATGAGACACAATATCTCCCTTTAAAATTTTCATTATTTTCATGTTTAATAATTTTCCTTAGTATCTTATTTGAATTTGATACATCAGGAAGAAATTGGGTAATAGAAGGAAGAAAAAGAGACACAAGCCTTACCTTCTTCAGACCTTCAGTTTCCAATGGCAGCAGGACAAACATACTTAGTTCGTTGCCTTTGTATGGTATTTCCACAATCTTGGCTTGCACATCTTCCAAAAAGCTGAAGTTATATTTCTTTTTTTGTTTCATCATCTGGACCGGTTTACTTGTATTCTGCAACAAATCAGGATGTCAAAAGCATATCATGGGAGACATAGGACAGCATGGATAGTATTGTTGAGATACCAAACAAATCAGCTTCCATTGAAGACATAACACTGGCGTTTTTGAGGTCTAGACAAAAGTATTTTTAGTTATTCCTTGTTAAATAAAGTTACAAAATTAAAGCACATGGCATTTTATTTTTGAATTCTGTGACATCACTTATATTTAAATTAAACCACCCACACATTAGATTTTTCATTATGCAAAGAAACTTCCAACAGTACCTTGTTCAGCCAAAACTTTTCTTCTGTGGTATGCTTTTCATCAAATTTATCACTCCATTGTCCTTCGAAATACACTGCATTCACCATAACCAGTATAGTGCTACTCTTCAGGCTCCCACTAGGAAATAGGTCTTTGATTTTTCCTTCAAGAGAAAGAACAAAGCATCTATCATCAGCACAGGACACTTTTCTGGAAGATGCTTTACCAGAGTTCATCCTTGATCACTTACCGCTGTTCACCCAAGTCATTAAATGAAGAAGTTGATTTGTTCACAGGATGTGACCTTCCTCAATGTGCTTTGTGAACTACCTGGGATGGACACATCAATTCTTGTCATAGCAAAGGCTGTCAGGCTTTCTGTCTGGCTGATTATGGCCCACTCACAGTGAATTCTGATACACTGTTTGGATGTACACTGTCAACTTAAATATTTTCCTTTCTCTTCTAGCCTTCTACCCAAGGCCTGATTTGTTCTTTTGTTCAAATAGCATGGATTCTATAGTTTGAAGCACATTCCTGGTAATGTCAGACACTACTCCTGAAGTGTCCTCTTGTTAGCTTTCATATTGTATTGCTGTAGGCTTAGTCTATAAACATAGGTGAGATATGGGATAGGTATCTACAGAGATCTCTGTGCTAGGTGGTAAAGACAATGTGATAAATTCTTTCCAAATGTCAGGGTGGAGAAATGGCCTGAGATCCAGCTGTGGTGACAAGAAGTGCCTTGCTTTTCTGACTGGCAAAAGAGAATGGGACTTTTTCTACTTTGACTCTTGGTTTTCCAGAATTGCCTGCAACTTAGAGAAATTGATATGATATGGAAATATGTCTAGGTGGAGAGTTCAGATTCTCAGATACCAGTAACTAATCCATATGTAAACTGACTGACTTTCTGCCCAGTTCTCCATCCTTCCTCTTGGCTCACTTCACATTTATGACGACCATCCCATAATCTCTGGTGATTTTTTTACTCGGGTACGAGGTAGGCAATATGAGACCACAGTGAATGCTGGTGTTAAGTTATTACTGAAGGCAACCTTACACTAATATAGCATCTTGCAGAGAGCAGGTGGAAAATTTGGCTTGACTTGCATATTTCATTGTAAAATGTCCTGAGAGAGCTGATTGGCTGATGAGCTATCCCACCACTAACTTCAACCATTGCAATTCTTCTTTCATCATGTGGTCAATGGAGGAAATGTTATATTAGCTGCTACCTCCCCAGTTCTCTCCAGGATTTCCCTGAGCCTGCCCATTTCAGAAATATCCCTTTTGCCTTACATTTCCTGCCATAATCCCTATGATTAAGGCAGTGCTGGTTCATTACTAACATCTCATGAGAAGTTCTGGTGACCTACATTCTTTCTCTCATGGAGGAGTTCCTGAGCCTAGGATCCACACATAATTCTCTCTGCTTTTGCACAATTCAATGAGTTAGAATTTTGATTATGAAGCTGGTGCTGTTTGAACAAGTGTTGTCTATCTGAGTCTGCCTGGTCTTACTTTTATGTATGGCCATTTATATATGGTGGACCTAAGATGCAGATTAAAGGCATGCGTGCCTGATCATCTTCCCTGGAGAAATGGGAAATCCTTTGCTCCATAGATACTATTGACAGCCTTCAGATCAGAAGCATCATTGGATTTGTTTAACTGAGTCATAAGCTTTTGAAGTTATTCATGCACATTTTCTTCATCCTTCAATGTCAAAAAAGATGTTTATTGAGTTACTCTGCTAATGTAAATACTAAACCCACAAAATAAATACCTAAACACTTGTAATCTCAAAGACAATTTTTGAACATTTTTCTGACATCTGTTATATATTATCTTAAATATTCCTACTTTACATTCAACTTTTTCCGGAAATGCCTTTTTGTTTTCTCCATATAATCTGGTTTGCTGACTTTTGAACTAAATATATAGTACTTTTGGATTGTTTTGGCTTAAAAGTATAGATCATATATCATTTCTAACAATCACCAATACATGGTCATGCTCTGTTTGCCTATTTAAAATATGTTGTTGTTGTCAGCCCTAATATATATATAACCTTTAATGGCATTGTTTATGACAACTTGCATCTGTTTTATGGTTCTTCTCTCATGGTGGATATTCTCTGCCTATATAGTAGTATATACCCATGATTAAACTAAGGACTAGACTACATGTAAGTAATTAGTCTGAGTATATTCTAGATTAAAAACAAAAAAGGTTCAGAGAATTTACAAAGAGATGCTACAGAGTCAAATTGTGAATTTAAGTATCTCTGAATGAGAACACTTCTCTTTTCCTGCTAAGTATGTAGCATGCTTAAGGGTCTACACACATAGAGGTGTGATAACAGTTATTTTCCAAGATGTGGTTATTTCTATTAATATGTGAATATATGCTTATTTCTTTTAATCCAATTGTTGAATTAAGATACAATTGCTTTAGTCACATTATTGTGATAATGAGAAATACTTTTATCTTGCAATATTGTCTAACATTTGTTATGGTTTCTTACTTTTAGCAAGCCATACAGTGATAAAAACTGCATGGAATTTGTACAGTGACAGGTAAGTTGATCAATAGAATAGAATTGAAGACCCAAAAATGAAACCACACACCCATGGTCACTTGATCTTTGCTATAGGAGCTAGAACAATTCAGAGTAAAAAAGACAGCATTTTCAACAAATTTTATTGGTTCAACTGGTGGTCAACATGTAGAAGAATGCAAATTAGCTCACTACTATCTCCCTGTATAAAGCTCAAGCTGAAGTGTATCAAGGACTAATGATACACTTCATTAGTGTGTCTAATAAATGATACACTAATGAGTCTAATAAAAGAGGAAGTGGAGAAAAGCCTCAAACACATGGGCATCAATGGGTGGGGAGGCCCTTGGTCCTGTGGAGGCTTGATGTGCCAGTGTAAAGGCATGCTAAGTCGGTGAGGCGGGAGTGGATGGGTTGGTTGTGGAGCACCTTCATAGAAGCAGGGTAAGGGGGGATGAGATAGGGGTTTGCAGAGGGGAATCCAGGGGAAAGGTGATAACATTTGAAATGTAAATAAAAAATATGCAATTTACAAAAAATAAAAAAAAAAGAGTGAAAACCATTTGTTTTCTCTTGTAATATTTTGTGTTCAATCATTCCAGTGATTTCTACTCAAACCAAGACTAGATTTGAATTTTGGATAGCTCTATTTTAACTGTTAAAGAGTCAAACCCTTATATCTTTATTTACTGAGAGCCCTCTTAAGGTACTGATGCTAAGTTTTGTCATGAAGTTATCTAGAGTTTTAAGCTGAACTGTTATGTGTTCTGTGGTCATGGAATCTGAATGATAAAAGTGTTGAAAATTCCATGGTGCAAGATACCACATACTAGCCACATCAGCAGGTGAGAAGAAAGTGGGCTAATTAGCTTCATGTGTCTTTAATTTCCATGTGACAGTAGCTTTCTATGATTATTATATTGGAAAACATGGGTCTCTAGGGAATTTCTCACCAGGGCTGCTGATGAAAGGATTTATATTAATATTAATACATTTCCAACCTGTTCGCATCTGATGACATTGTTCTTTCACTTTGTAGTATTAAAAATTTCATTTGTGCGAGAGGCTTGACTTAGTGGTAGAGAACTTCTCTTGTGTGCAAGAGGCATTGAGTTGGATCCCTGATACTACAATACATAAGACATAAATCCATAAAATTTTCTTGCTCTTGAAAATAAAAAATCATGTGTAAAAATATATGTGAACACAACCCCAGATTTAGCATATGTAAATTGCATTTAACATTCTGTCCATATTCCTCCTGAATGATTGACGCCCTGCAGTTGAAAAGATGATAAGGTAATGAGTACGTTGAAAGATCATTATTTTATTGAAAATGTGTTTTGTAAAATCACAACAACTATAAGCTTATGAAGTGTCCAGATATCTCCTAAAACAATGTAGATGTTTATATTAATCAGTTTAAAAAGAAAGTATGATTTTTCTCTAGCTCACTTAACACAGGTCACAGATACATGCTAGATTAGAAGAAACTATATTAAAATATCCCTTTATCATTTTGTTGAACATTTTCCCCCATAGGATGTTTAGATATATAGAAAAAAGAAGGCAATAAAGAAAAAATAGAGATAAGAGCGCTATCCTGTCCCAAATAATGCATTCTTAGCGGAGACACTGATATGAGAAAGAAAATGAAGCAAGAGAAACTTGTTTCCAGGCCTCAATTAGCTGCAGCAATGTTGTTTACTTTTCTGGACACATGTCAGAGCCACTGCACTTAAGGGGAAGACATTCTGCCAAAGAAGAGGATGCTATTGGTCTTGCATTGCTTGATAAAGAATAGGAACGGGTGATCACAATAGAAATCTTCTGTTATCTGTGCTGATGTTACACCGATTTCCACCCCTGTGGCAGCAGCAGCTTCTGTTCCCTCTTCATTTACCTCCACAAAGGACTTGTGTAAAACTTTAGACACCACGAGACCTTGAGTGCTGCTCATGCCAGAGAAGTCAGCCTTCTGTGGACTGAAGGCATCGACCATGCCCATGTGTTCCAATGGACCTGGGAGGTCGTATTTCTCTTCCACTTTGAACCGAGGCAAAGATAAATACAACTCAATCATATTCATGTTTTCTGTCCACTTTAATAATTTGTCAGCAGTGAGTTGTTCTTCAAGCTATAAAAGTCGAAGAAAAGAGACTGTCATGATTAACTGAAAGACTGTAACTTACATGAAAAATGAGTTAAAGTGAAATCTTTAGCAATAAATAAGAACTGATTTTTTTTGGTTTAGGTATTATTTATTTAGATATTTAAAGTTAGATTTTTCTCCACTGTCCAAAAACTATAATTATTGCTTTGTACAAACAAACTGTATACATTATATTTTATGCTCCCAGCCACCTGTATTATTTTTAATACATGTTTCTCTATATTTTCCTGTACATAGTATTACATTAATCATTTGATGTCCTATGTTTTTCTTTTTCATTAAAAATATTTATAAACACTTTCTCCAATGTGATATATTTCTTTCAACCAAAGTTGACTTGTTCCATATTGGTGGCATCCTCTTGATACTTAATATTCATAATTCTGCTTAATTCCTGAGTAGGCAAGTCTGCAGTGTGATTCAGGCTATGTGTAAAATAGCTATATTACAGGATGAGACACAATAACTCCCTTTAAAATTTTCATTATTTTCATGTTTAATAGTTTTCCTTAGTATCTTATTTGAATTTGATACATCAGGAAGAAATTGGGTAATAGAAGGAAGAAAAGGAGACCCTTACCTTCTTCAGACCTTCAGTTTCCAATGGCAGCAGGACAAACATACTTAGCTCATTGCCTTTGTATGGTATTTCCAAAATCTTGGCTTGCACATCTTCCAAAAAGTTGAAGTTATATTTGTTTCTTTGTTTCATCATCTGGACCGGTTTACTTGTATTCTGTAACAAATCAGGATGTCAAAAGCATATCATGGTAGACATAGGACAACATGGATAGTATTATTGAGATACAAAGCAAATCAGCTTCCATTGAAGACATAACGCTGACGTTTTTTTGAGGTCTAGACAAAAGTTTTTTTAGTTACTCCCATTCATCTAAAGTTATAAAAATAAAATACATGATTTATGTTATTTTTGACTTCTGTGACATCACTTATATTTAAATTAAACCACTCACACATCAGATTTTTCATTATACAAATAAACTTCCAACAGTACCTTGTCCAGCCAAAACTTTTCTTCTGTGGTATGCTTTTCATCAAACTTGTGATTCCATTGTCCTTTGAAATACACTGCATTCACCATAACCAGTATCGTGCTACTGTTCAGGCTCCCACTAGGAAATAATTCTTTGATTTTTCCTTCAAGGGAAAGAACAAAGCATCTATCATCAGCACAGGGTGCTTTTCAGGAAGATGCTTTACCAGAGTTTACACTTGATCACTTATCACTGTTCACTCAAGTCATTAAATGAAGAAGTTGATTTGTTCACAGGATGTGACCTTCCTCAATGTGCTTTGTGAACTACCTGGGATGGACACATCAATTCTTCTCATATGAAAGGTTGTCAGGGTTTATGTCTGGCTGATTATGGCCCACTCACAGTGAATTCTGATACACTATTTGGATCTACACTGTCAACTTAAATATTTTCCTTCTTCTTCTAGCCTTCTACCCAAGGCCTGATTTGTTTATTTATACAAATGGCATGGATTCTATAGTTTGAAGCACATTCCTGGTAATGTCAGACACCACTCCTGAGGTGTCCTCCTGTTAGCTTTTGTATTGGATTGCTGTAGGCTTAGCCTATAAGCAAGGTGAGATATGGGATAGGTATTTACAGAGATCTCTGTCTTAGGTGATAAAGACAATGTGATAAATTCTTTCCAAATATCAGGAAATGACATTTGTTGAAAAATGGCCTGAGATCCAGCTGTGGTGACAAGAAGTGCCTTGCTTTTCTGACTGGCAAAAGAGAATGGGACTTTTTCTACTTTGACTCTTAGTTTTCCAGAATTGCCTGCAACTTAGAGAAATTGATATGATATGCTAAATATGTCTGTGTGGATTCAGATTCTCAGATACCAGTAACTAATTTATACATAGACAAATCCCCTGTTGTATTTAAACTGATTGGCTTTCTGCCTACTTCTCAATCCTTCCTCTTGGCTCACTTCACATTTATGGCGACCATCCCATAATCTCTGGTGCTTCCTCCAGGACCCTTCCATACAATACCATTTGTTTGACTTTCCACCCAGGAATTAATCTTCTTTTGGCTTTCTTCTGCAGCACTTGCAAAATCAAGTGATTCCACGTTAGCTTGGTAATATTTCTTAATGTCTTCCAAAAATACCTTTGAGATATGAAGGAATCAAAAAGAATTAAGGACAACTTAGACATCACTCAAATTTCAATAGTTGTGATGTCACTATAATCTGACTGCTGACCCTGATGGCAACTGTTAGTCTATGAACACGAAGAATTTTTTACTTGGGTACAAGTTAGGCAATATGAGACCCCAGTGAATGCTGGTGTAAGTTATCACTGAAGGCAACCTTACACTAATATAGCATCTGGTAGATGATAGGTGGAAATGAGAGCCTGACTTGCAAATTTCATTGTAAAATGTCCTGAGAGAGCTGGTTGGCTGATGAGCTATCCTTCCACTAACTGCAGCTATTGCAATTCTTCTTTGATCTTGTGTTCAATGGAGGAAATGCTATATTATCTGCTACCTCCCCAGTTCTCTCCAGGATTTTGCCAAACCTGCCCATTCCAGAAACATCCCACTTGCTTTACGTTTCTCTGCCATAATCTCTGTGATCAAGTCAGTGCTAGTTCATTACTAATGTCTCATGGGAAGTCTGGTGACCTACATTCTTTCATGGAACAGTTTCTGAGTCTAT
>JADRCC010242614.1:0-17425 GCA_019843855.1 Hylomyscus alleni | reverse complement strand
TGTGTGTGTGTGTGTGTGTGTGTGTGTGTGTGTGTTGAGTTTTAAGGTTTCTTTATGTATTTCATATATTAATATATTAATCTCTTACCATACACATGATTTGAACATATGTTCTCTTTTGTGAGCTGAATTTTACATTTCACTTATGTTGGCAATATTGTTGATACATGATTTTTAAGCATTAAGTCCATGTTTTTACCAAAACTCATGTTTTTACAAAGCTCGGGTTGATAGTCTATGTGATTGTGTGTCTAGGTGTGTGTTCATGTTCATGGGTGTGCAATGTACATGTGTATACAATTCCATGTGGTAGCCTGAGGACATCCCCAGGCATCATCCCTTCTCACCTAGGTTTTGAGATGTGGTCTCTCACTTGGACTTGGGTCTTATCTGGTTCAAGTAAGCTGACTGGCTGGTGAGCCCCAAAGATTCTCTTGTTTCTGCCTTCTCCGCACTGGGGTTAAGAAGATACACTACCACACTCAACTTTTTACTTGGGTGCTGGCGACTGAACTCAGGTCTTTTGCTTGTTCAGAACATACTGAGACATCTCTCTAATACTTACTCTTCATGATAAAAACTTGGAACTATGATTCCACATCCCTGCCAGGGCAGAGACAGCTTCCCAGCAAAGCAAACACTGATATTTTAGTCTTTGGCACAGGTTGTCAAAGTTGATGGCATTCAGGGCAGCATATGTTAACCAGGGACTGGGTTAGTGATTCTGATATCCATGGTCCTCAAGTTTTTAGATGTTAATCTCTTAAATATCAAGAGATGGAGTTATTGCTTTTCTCAGGGAGGCAGAATGAAGAAGATCAGGAGACATTTAGGAAGAATACAGGGTGATGGAGAGGTAGGAGAGTATTACCTTATGTCTGGATACATTAAATTGGAAGGAGCTTTGGCCATTACCTCACGTCATATGCATCCTACTAAGGTATTCTGGTTTGTGAGCTGTGGCCCTGAGTGAATAGAGCACATAACCTTACTCAGTCCTCAACACTCTCTGAGCTAGGTACCATTTTATTTGCTTCCAAAGATGAAGAACATGAAGATCAGCAAGATGAACAGATGGCACAAGCTATTTAGCAAAATCACTGTATGATAGAATTACCAGGCATAGGGCTCAGGCTTGCCTCCCACTTGGCAATGCTGGCTAGAGAGTTAGACAGATAGGAATAGTGTTCAAGGCAGGATTAGAAAGTAGAGTTGTATGGTCCTATATAATATGCATATCTTATGCAACATACTGTGAGATGACCTTAGAGTTGATACAACACAGCACCCTTATTTCTTCTCTCAAAAGAAACCGGCCCAGCAATGCAGAAACAGCAGAGAGAAAGGTAGATGTGGGGTAAATCAGGATGGTTGCTATGCCAAGCAAGTTCTTTCAAGGATACCATCTGAGTGAGGCTTATTTGCTATATTTTATCAGTCAGACAGAATCAAGCATGCATGGTTCATTTTCAGCTGTTGAGTTCGAAAGCGGGCGTAGACATCAGCGCTCAGCGAGCTGTTCTAAATGGGATCGCGTCATCTCTGAGAGAAAAGCAGATCGACAATGACCTGGTTTCTGAGATCCACCCCCACGCTGCAAATACAGCTCAAAAATAATTGCTACCACATCATACGGTTAGAGTTTTTTTTCCCCCTTAATAAAAACTCAAGAAAGCAGAAACATCTTTCTTCTTTTTGTCCTTGGAATGACTTCCTGTTAAACTCCATCAAAAATAATGTTAAAAGATCTTCAAGGCCCTCCATAAAAACGTGTTAAAAATAGGAAAACTGGAGGTGGGGGAGACATTGAATGAAGTGTATTCATGGTTCTGTAAACTCAGAGATGGAGACCGAGGGAAAAGAAGAGGAAGAAAGGAGATGAAATGGAAATATATCCATGACGAGAAGGGTCAGTCAGTTCAGAGCTTGCCCTGTAAGCACAAGGACCTGAGCTCATTTCCAGAACTCAAGTAGAAAGCTGAACATAGTCATATACACTGGGGATGTGGAGATAGGAGAGTCCCTGGGCTCACTGACCAGTCAGCCTAACTAATCTCCAGTCTGATGAGCCCTAGACCAGAGGAGATGGGTGGAGTTTCTGAGGCTGTCCTCTGGCTCCATGTCCATCTGTGTGCACATGTACACACACACACACACACACACACACACACACACACACACACACACAACACTGGATACATCTGGAAGCTTGCTGACAACCTTCTTGCAAGGCAGTCTGCTGGGCTTGTCATTTTGTCTCATCTCTCAGGCTCTGTACCATTAACAGTATTGACTTTGTTGTTTTGTTTTTAACATCTAAGTCAAACTTTTGCCTGTGGACAATGTGTGTCTCGCAACTAATGATCATTGGCTTTATGCTTGGTCTATGACTTGAAAATTCGTAGTTCAGTTTGTGATTGTCCTTCAGCAGTTATGAGCGTGTGTGATGTGGTTGTTTCCTGGCCTTCCCTGGAGCCTTTAATGCTGTTTCGCATCCGAATGTGCTTAACTCAAATTGCTTTATCCACCCATTTGAAGCTCATTTTATTACATTTTGAATTGTTTTGGGAACTAAGTGAGGTATTTCTTACCAATGGGTAACATTTATTGGGCATTGACCTGTGTAGGTCCTGTTCGGGGGTGGGGAGGGCTTGGTCAGCATAATTTTATTTACACCTTATGTCAGGGCTGTGTGACCGTGACATTGCCGTCTTCCAGTCTGAAATAGAAGACAGAGGCAGAGAGTGATGGAGCACAGTATCTAGGATAAGTCCTACTCCAGAGCCAACGCTTTGAGTCACAACTTAAATACAGTAACAAACGGTGGCCATCTCTGTGACAACGCACAGCCTGGCTGGCTCTAATTTCCCATTGTTATATAAAGCTGGTACAAAGTTTGTAGAGGTTTTCATTTTAACACATCTCTTCCCTTGTTTGAAATTTTCATTGCTATTTTCAAAAGAATAGCTCTCCTTCCATTGAGATGGAAAAGACAAATAAAGCCCCCAGATGAAACTGTATTCCTTAACAGTAGAACTATTCACAGATGGTTTCTCTTGAGAAACACAAGGAGTTAAGAACTCCCTGGAAGATTCTGTATTCTTATTTTTAAGCATATGTGTGCATGTGTGCATTCTTTCTAGGAGCCCAGCCCACCATGTTTTTGAGACAGGGTCTCTCACAGGCTTAGAACTCACAAAGTCAGGTAGACTGTCTTTCTGCCTTCTCTGACTCCTCAGAATTGGGATTATAATGGCCCTGGGTTCTGAGCATGGACTCAAGTCCTCTTGCTTACAAGTCATACATTTTACTGACTGGGCCATTGTCCCAGCCCAGATTCCATATTCTTTGGCTGTGTCTGCTGTCACTGTTTGCTGAGCCCACATGGAAACTTCCAATTTATGGTTGTTTCTTTCTCTTTCTGTCCTGTTGGAAATGCAACCTCTTCATTTTGAAGAAGGGATTGAGGCTTGGAACTAAGTGAGCTGCAGCAAGCCCAAAGATCTGTAAGAAGCAGAGCCAGTATTCAGAGTCTGACCTGTTGGCCCTCTTTTTTTGCCTGAGAATGGGTTGGTGCTGAGACAGGTGTAGGATTAGGAGCAGAGCATCCAAGCTGTTGACTCTCTGTGTCTTAGAAACAGATTCTTTTTCTCCCAACAGCTAAATTGCAAGCAGGCCTCTATTTGTCAGATATTTGAAATGGTCACAGCACCAAGTGTCAACTCTGTGTGGCCTTTCCCCAATATCTCTTCTCATTGGCCTTTGGGAAAAAGAGCCTTTCATTAGTGGGGCTCCCTCAGAGCATAAAATCATCTAGTGTACATTGTGAGATGAAGGGAACTCTTGGTCCAACTGCAAATTCAGAAAAGCCCCACTATCTTTCTCCGCATTGTGACACATACTTGTAATCTAAACACTGGTTTATCATTTGAGAGGCAGACATAGGAGGATCATGACTTTACAGCTATTCTTGGCTACACACTGAGACCCTATCTCAAAATAAGCACTTTTTACAGAATTCTGGCTTTCCAAGTAGAAATGCATTCTCTTTGTTCTAGGGACCAGAAGTTCAAAGTCAAGGTGCCAATGGAGACATACATTTCCTTCCAAGATCTCAAGTGGAGACTACTTCTCACCTCTTGCAGCTTCTGATCCTGGTGTCTCCAGGTTCTATTGGCTTGGAATTGCCTCTCTGTGTTGCCTTGTCCACATGGCCTTCTCTCCCTAGTATCTTTTCTTCTTATAAAGATGAGACCATGTGACTTGAGGACAATTATATACTGCATATTTTTTATGTCAAGATCCTCAGCTAATAACATCTTCAAAGACCTGGTTTATCATCTGTTGATACTGTTCATCCCCCAGTTTAATACCTATTGATACTATTCATCTAATGAAAGTCACCAAAACCACAATGGGATTCTTTCAGAACTACCTCCTGGCAGGTTTCTAATGTCAGCACATGCAAGGAAGTATATCTTTGGGCATCTTGGGACATGTACCATGTCTATGATCAATGATTCTTAGGCTCCATCTGCAGATGCTCTGTCGAGAATGAGGTTGTATTCCACAGGGAGGCACAATGCACATGAATCTAGTGTTAAAGCTTGTTAAAGAGACGCACCCTTGGGTGACAATTGTGCCAGCTGGCTTCCTGTGCCTCTCACTTGTAGTTGCTGGGTGACTCTCAAGTCTTGCCAGAATGTAATACACATACTTTCCTGTCCCTCCTCATGGATTCTTCACAGCCACCTGTTGAGTTTGCCGATTGGCATGTCTGCTATGCAGATGGGAACTCATTGGTTATGTTATCTGCTCAAGTACAGAACCAGTGAACTTTGAAACTAAGATGAACTCATTCTAGAAGCTTTGATCTGGACCATCATGCTCTCTACATCTCATTATAAAACAATTCTCCAAGCCAAAATGAAAAGATACCCAGAGATGAGTAAATACCCCATTGACCACATACCAATATCAAACTACCCCTGGCTGGATTATCATTAATCTGATGTATAGTCAGTTTCTCTTTGTAGACCTTTGCTCTATAATTTGCATCTATTTATGCATCTACCTATAATTACATATTTCATTTCTGCAGATGCTATCAGACTATAACCAGTAGGTCAATGTTTTCAATTACTATGTTTTTATGAGCTTCCAGATATGTAGGTATTTTTGCCTTCATTCTCTTGGGCTGCTAGAAAAAACCTCCATGTTCATGTATCGTAGTTTATTCAAGCATTTCCTTCTGCTAGAGATTTTCCAGTTAGCCAAGGGTCTGTCAGTTAGTTAAAGGTCTGTCTTAAATATCTTAATGAATCCTATACTTTCTCCTGCAAGTTGTTCTTTGAGGATGAGGGCAAATAGAATTCCTCAAATATTCATATGTTCTTGAAACTTTAGTCTTCTGTGGTCAACTGACTGATTTTTAAAATTTGCCTCGTTTTCTGAGTGGCTTCTTGATAGATTGTGGACCTGGGGATGAGAAAGACTCAGTTTCACACCCTAGCTCTAGTTAACATATTTGCTATGTGCCTTTCTGAGAACTGAATAACAGTTCTGAGCCTATTCTCTATATCTGTGAGGTCTCTTGACTTGTTCTCCCATGGAGAATTAGACACTTTGACTTAGGAGAGCTATTGGCACATTCTAGAATATGACAGATTTATGTTCTTACTTTCTTTTACATTTTCTGAATGTACAGATTCCTTGTCTTTCAGTCCTGGGATCTAATAAAGTCTTCATATCCCATCACTTCTACAGTGTGACAGGGTATCTGAGACTTGGTTTCCTAGACTTAAATGTCCTTTCTGCTAAAACTCAGCTGGGAGCTCTCGCACAAGTTAACTCAGCTCTCAGACACCTTTCCTACTTGTAAAATACTGATTGGGAACTGGACAGGTGGCTTAGCAGTTAAGAGCATTGCTTGCACTTGCAGAGGACATAGTGGCTCCCAACAACTTGTAACTCCAATTCCAGGGCATCTGATACCATTTCTTAGCTTCTGCAGCCACTTGATACTCACATGGTACACAGACACATAGGCATGAACTCACATAAAAGCATAAGACAGGCTGGGGAGATGGTTCAGCAATTAAAAGCAGTTGGTATTCTTGGAAAGGACCTGTGTTCAGTCGCTGGCACCCACATGATGGCTCACAACCATCCATATCTCCAGCCCCAGGAGACTGATGCCCTCTTCTGACTTCCATGGACACAAAGCATGTTTATGGTGCACATATATACATACATGCAAAAACAATCATACTCATAAAATAAATACATCTGAAAGGTTTTATTCTTTTAAACCAAAGTGCTATTTAGCTCACTCGCTCCATAGGAATGTGAGTGGAAATTATTGAAAATTTCAGGCAAAAAGCATGACATTTGCAGGAAGTAACCATTCCAGAAAAGTCTGGACAAGGAAAAATGTTTCTTGGGCTCAGAACTCTGAGCTCTGATTCCAAGTGTTGAGATTGATAACAAGGAACTCCCTATGACTGACCTTCCAAAGGGTATAGCACTTCTTCTACAATAGGACATGAGCTCTGGTGAGGAGAAAGAATGGGGCTTGAGTAGTGTGTCATCTCCAGAGGAAGTTCTATAACTGCTATCTCAGCCTGCAATAGTCTGCAGTGGGTGGATCTGGAAACAAGCCCTCTGTACAAGCTCTTGAATGGAGAATTCTAGACTTCTGTTCCTTTCCTTGAAAAATGCAAACACTATTCTATGGTATCACCACCCTTCAGATGCAATCAATTTGTGGCCCACAAAATGAAGGCAGACATGACATCTTCTATCATGTCAGTCTTTACCTGTGTCTGAGGTTAGAACGAGGAGTGTGGCCATCTTGTAACCTTTCTCCCATTATTTCTCCCTTCTCCCTCCCTTTCCCAATCATCAATCTCAAATCCTTCCCAGTTCTTTACAAATTTTGCTGGACTTACAAATTTGTTCAAATGTCACAGTGAAAATAAACATTAACCGTGAGTCTTTTTATTTCCAATTCACAGTGCATGTTCTTGGTAGAAACACTAAGAATTAAACTGACAGAAGCTAAAGGCACACAGGATGAAATTTGTTATTGATTAAAAATCCATAGATGACTGAATCTTCTTGGCTAATTTTGTATTTCTGCACAATTTTAACTCAGACTCAGGGGAATTGGACTTGGTGGAAATAATAACTATAGGAAAAAAATCCCAAATGTCAGGAGTCATAAATTAGTTGAATTTGTTGTGCTCCAAATGTTGATCAATGAATTATATCTTCATGAAATTTACAAAGAAATCCAGTCTCTCTGGGCTGGTGTCCTGAGCAGACCTTGGGCACAAGATCCACAGCCAGTCAGTCCCACAACACCCAGAGGAAGCTCCACTCCCAGGTGCTCTGACATGCTCAGGATCAGAGGTGAGGAGGACCCAACATCTGTCCCAATACTGGGAGTAATTGGGACCAGCAGGACCCAAGCACATAGGAACTCTGCCAGCCCAGTGGCTCAAGTTCCTTCCAGTCTGTCTAGGCTGGTACCCTGAGCAGACCTTGGGCACAAACTCTACAGCCAGTCCCACAAAACCCAGAGGAAGCTCCATTCCCTGGTGCTCTAACAAGCCCAGGATCACAGGATCCCAGAATCACAGGATCACAGAGACAACTTGACTCTGAGGAGTTCTGACACAACCAGGATCACAGGAAGTACAGACTCCAGTCAGATTTAGCAAGGGCAGGTAGCACTAGAGATAACTACATGGCAGGGAGCAAGCATAAGAAAACAAGCAACAGAAATCAAGGTTACTTGGCATCATCAGAACTCAATTCTCCTACCATAGCAAGTCCTGAATACAACACCACACCAGAAAAGCAAGATTCAGATATAAAATCATTTCCCATGATAATGATACAGGACTTTAAGAAAGACATAAATAGCACCCTCAAAGAAATACAGGAGAACACAGGTAAACAGCTAGAAGCCCTTAAAAGGAAACACAAAAATCCCTTAAAGAACTACAGGAAAACACAATCAAACAGGTGAAGGAAATGAACAAAACCATCAAGAATCTAAAAATGGAAATAGAAACAATAAAGAAATTGGAAGGAGAGACAACCCTGGAGATAGAAAACCTAGGAAAGAAATCAGGAGTCATAGATACAAGCATCACCAACATAATACAAGAGATAGAAAAGAGAGCAGAAGACGCCATAGAAAACATTGACACAACACTCAAAGAAAATGCAAAATGCAAAAAGCTCCTACCCCAAAACATCTAGGAAATCCAGGATGCAATGAGAAGACCAAACCTAAGGATGATAGGTATAGAAGAGAGTGAAGACTCCCAATGTAATGGGCCAGTAAATATCTTCAACAAAATTATAGAAGAAAACTTCCCTAACTTAAAGAAAGAGATGCCCATGGACATACAAGAAGCCTACAGAACTCCAAATAGACTGGACCAGAAAAGAAATTCTTCCTGTCACATAATAATAAAAACACCAAATGCACTAAACAAAGAAAGAATTTTAAAAGCAGTAAGGGAAAAAGGTCAAGTAACATATAAAGGCAGGCCTATCAGAATTACACCAGACTTCTCACCAGAGACTATGAAAGCTAGAAGATCCTGGGCAGATGCCATACAGACCCTACAAGAACACAAATGCCAGCCCAGGCTACTATACTCAGCAAAACTCTCAATTACCATAGATGGAGAAACCAAGATATTCCATCACAAAACAATTTACATAATATCTTTCCACAAATCCAGCTCTACAAAGGATCATAGATGGAAAACATCAACATAAGGAGCAAAATTACACCCTAGAAGAAGCAAGAGAGTAATCTTTCAACAAATCCACACAAACCTAATTGCACCTCTTACAACAACAAAAACAACAGGAAGTAACAATTACTTTTTCTTAAAATCTTAATATGAAAATTAATATTACCAACATATCCCAATCGATTGAAATACAAAAATATAAGGAATTAGAAATTTGTTGATTATCATCCAATGACCTCTCTAATTTGGTAATTGGAGAAATAGGTCTAATGTTGTACAATCTATATATACTTTCAGCTCGTTTGTTCATGACAAACAGTGTCTTGCTGTGTACAACATAAGGGTCTTGCAATCTTGCTTCTCCTATCTCAGCCTCTCTATTAGTAGTATTGTTTGTTTCACGTTTTTACACTATACTATGGTTTTCAGAGTCAGGCAGTGGTGACACACACCTTTAATCCCAGTACTTGGAAGGCAGAGGCAGGCAGATTTCTGATTTCGAGGCCAGCCTGGTCTACAGAGTGAGTTCCAGGATAGCCAGGGCTACACAGAGAAACCCTGTCTCGAAAAAACAAATATATATATTGAAATTGTGTGGTTTTCAGAACAGCTTATATATTTCAAATGTATTTATATATCCAAAAGAAACATAGACAATTAACTTGGGAGGTGGCTTGTAAGAAAACAACAAAGAGTGAAACTGAATGCTTTGCTTGATGTTTGTAACTCTTGTATCAAGTTTGAAGAAGAGGACTTTATAAGTTACTCTTTCTCTGAGATGAATGCTTTTCCAAATTATCACAGCCAATGAACCAGATTCTTACCCTCACCTAATGTCTGTGCCACCCTCCAAACAGAACCATTGTTCATTGAAACAATTGGTGAATGACTTTATGGATAGACCATATTAATACACACACCATTTCTTAAATGAATGTAGTCTGTTCTCTGTGGGCTGAGAATAATGTCACTCACTTAAGTCAAATAGCTTTGACCGTAGCAGGAAGTCTGTATTCAAAATTGTGCCTACAATTCATTTCTTGGTGCAGTAGAACTGTCAACTCTCAGCTACGATGGAGGTAAAATTCTTTGGTGATTTGAAGGTCATTGAAGTACAACCTTATTACAATGAAATCCAATGTCTAAAAATTGTTCTTATTTTGAGCTTGTACCACAGTAAGATTTTAAACTCCACTAAATACAAAACAAACAAAAAGACTTTATATATTTATTTTCATTTAAGAAAATACTAGTAGTGATGTATTATTTTGAAATATACAGTTAATATATTTGGAGTTATTTAAAATTTATATTGAGAAAAATGTATGTATTTTCAGTATTGCTGTAAACAAGCATCTACATGAGACTATTAAATTGATTGTTGTTTTATATCAAACAACTTTTATAATATTTATTTTTATTGTTATAATATTTTATAAATTTTAAGGAATATGACAAAAAAAGATATTGTAGGTATTGAAGGAGGTCTCAGGGAGGATTTGGGGTACAAAAGGGAAACAAGAATGTGATTTAATTCTATTTACTTAAAATGTTTTTAAATGTTAACAAATTCAGATAAATTGAGATCATGTAACTTTTCCCATCATAATTCAATAAAAGTTAAAAAAGAAAGAATTAAAATAGTTTAAATTTATGCATTGCAGCTTTATAAAGAATCAGGCATTAGATGTTAAATAATAATTGACCATATGAGGCTGGAGAGTTAGCTCAGTGGTTAAGAGCATTGACCATAAAGATTTATTAACCTGCACTTGGAAATATGCCACTAGCCTTGGACAATTGCCCCCACTGAATACATCCTTTTAGAATTGTTGTATTTTGACTTATATTAAATAATGATGTCACCTGTAAAAAAAAAAAAGAAATTTACAAAGAATTGACTCCAGTACAAACAGTTTCCAAAATACAGAGGGGGTTGTGCAATTTAACTATGCAAGATATTGATCTAGCAGCTTAATGGAATTTACTATAAAATTAATCAATGCCAGTGATTAATTCTGATTTCAAAGTTTGCATTCACAAACTTGGAGTGAAAACTGTGAGCCTGGGGCTAGAGAGATAACTAAGTGATGAATGCCTCCTGCTCTTCTAGCGACAGGAGATCTATTCCTAACACCCATGCTGAGTGGCTTCCTCCTACTCCAATTCTAGATCCAAAGCTCTACTCTGTCTTTGACAGGTGCCGATACACACATGTGCACACACAAGCACAACCCCCACTAAAGTAAATATACACTTTTCTGTAAGTGTGAGCCTAGAATCTGCAAGATGGCTAAGTGGGACATGGCATCTGCCTGGCTTTCATCCCAGGAGCCCATGTTAAAAGGAGAGAACCCACTCATGGAAATTTTATCTATTGAGCCTAAACTACTTTCTTGAAGCCAGCTGTAGACTAGCTTGGTTGAGGTTGGATGTAGGTTGACTGCCTCATTCCTAGTAAACATGTCCAAAGGTCATCGAGCCTCAGTAGGGCCTTCTCTGCTAACAGTCCTACGTCTGATGCTTGCTCATCTCCATGTACCCTTCTCTTCTTTCTTTCTACAATATTCACCTTTCCAATGCCCCAAGTGTCCTCAGGATCTGTAATTGCAAGCCCCTTTTTCCATTTTACCCAACCATCATCCAGCGCTGCAGGGGAAGGATCACTTCCATCTTACATAAGGGAAAGCCAAAGGTCAGAGAGGTTCTGTGATGAGGCCTCATCTCCAGAGCTGTGAAGACGATCTGAATGGGGTGCACTATTCCACAGGTGTGTGTGTGTGTGTGTGTGTGTGTGTGTGTGTGTGTGTGTGTACCTGTGCGTGCATGCACATGCGCGCACACGTGCGCGACCACAGATGTCAGGATATCTGACCCAGGAACATCTAGAGAGTTCCTATCTGCCCACTGTCTTGAGGAGCACTGGAACTGCAGGCATGAGTACTGTTTTCAGATTTCACATCATTTCTGGGAGTTTGTAGAGCGAGTGTTTTACCCACTGAGCCAGCTCTTCAGCCTGGATATCAGCCTGGAATCTTGTTTTCATTCTCCTAGCAAAGCTTTGACATGACCTAAAAAAAAAGGCATTCAGTTACCGTCAAAGAGACATTTCTGTTTTCATAACACTTAAAACTAGTCCTCCAAACACACACACACACACACACACACACACACACACACACACATTTTATTAATTAATCAGAACAAGCTACTGTCTTGCTAAAGACTTCTTGAATGTTAATGAATGAATAATTAACTTTAACTATATAATTAGCCTTTAAATGTGCTGAGACCCCCCCAGAGAGCATCTGAAAACAAGCATAAGATGATGAGCTAAAACCGGAAGCTTTTGATTAGGAAATATCAGGCTGCCTGGCAACAGAAGTCCCATTCCCGGAAAGGACTCCTGCCTCCTCAGTGTCGGGGTATGGTCTTTACTGAAATAGAGGGAATCAGATTCTCTAACAAATGGGTTGGGGCCAGGAGTAGCATCTGAAGGGCATTGTATAGATATAAGCAAGTTGGAGCCATAGAAGTGATGGGGTCAGATCTACATGCCTGTGAAGGCTATAGAACTCTACAGGGCTGTCAAAGTCCCAGCAGGAAATCAACAGGTTCAAGACTCTCATAAGACCCTGCTGGACTTGGGTTGCCTTGCATATTTTCAGGGCTGATTTCCCCCCTTGCTCTGAATTATGAAAATTTCTAATCATTTGTGTCCCCTGAGAACCAGCAGTTTCTCAAGGAGAGAATAGTATCTCTCAGATTCTATGGTATCTGCTCTCTCTCTCTCTCTCTCTCTCTCTCTCTCTCTCTCTCTCTCTCTCTCTCTCTCTGTGTGTGTGTGTGTGTGTGTGTGTGAATGTATGTGTGTGTGTGTGTGTGTGTGTGTGTTGTTTGGAGTTCTAGCCTCCTCATTGAGAAGCAAGAGTTTCAATTCATCTGTCACAAAAGGGGAGGAGCTTCCAAAGCAGGTTAGGTATTGGCCTCTGAGTGCCAGCTAGGATTCTGTCCCTGGCCTAGGCAGAGCCTGGCCTTTGAGCCTCCTCCTGCCCAGTGGGAGAAGCACTTAGTTGGGATTATGAGAGGGTGGTTTCCTCTTGTAGATGGAGAGCACTGATAACTGGGCTCCCTCACTTGGGAGGCCTATCCTATCTTGTGGATGGACACTTATGTCTGGAGGATGAAGTCCCCCAGGGCTGGCCTTTGCTCTGTGCTGCTCAGAGCTCAGCACTGCCAGTCTCCCTTCAGTACCATCAATCTTGTCTCCAACGGTCACAGCTCAGAGCCTTCAATTGCTTATGGTCAAATAAGACTCCTTTGGGTGATCAACTTTGGTTTCCAGCAAGGACCTGTGCCCCTCACCAACAACCTACCAACCAGATTGAGGTCTATTATGTCCAGGAAGAGTGTCCGATGCAGTTAACCTCAGACCTACATGTCTTCAGGGGAACAGACAAAAGTGGCATCGCTCGCCAGACATCTTTAAACTCTGACTCTCTGCCCTGTTCTTGCTTTTCCTTTGTATCTGGCTCAGTTTACAGTGTGAACTCCTCATCTAAATCTCCAGAACTGGCTGCACCTTCCTAGTCACTAAGTCCTAGGGGCGCTGTGGCCTAGGCATACTCCTAAACCTCAGGTTAGCTTTGCACACTTAGAATCAGAAGAATGGTGTCCAACCAAGTTCACGATCACTGCCCACTGCCTCAGCTTTCCCACTCAGACAATCAGCAACGCACACAGACAGAGGGTGGGCTCCACCTGGCACACCTAGATCCCTGGCTGCTGCAGCCCTTCAAAGGAATGTCTGTTTAAGTGTAGGTAGAGATATAATA
The DNA here is from genome assembly GCA_019843855.1 of Hylomyscus alleni. Lineage (NCBI taxonomy): Eukaryota > Metazoa > Chordata > Mammalia > Rodentia > Muridae > Hylomyscus > Hylomyscus alleni. Next base: position 3,813 of record JADRCC010242614.1, on the reverse strand, counting down.
GTGGGAAAAAAATAGAAGGCAATGCAGGCAAAGTATTTTGAACTGGACTTCTTACAGAGGGTGCATAAGTTGTGGGGCCTTTGGCCATAAACTGAACTCAACTGAATGTGTTTATGCATTTTAAGCATTTGCTGTAAGCTAGCCATTGCAAGGGTTTTGCTTATATAACATTACTTTGTTCCCAACAACCCTCTGAGGGCAGATACTGTCAGCTCCTCATTGCAGAGAGAAAAGCACAACCTGACCCATAACAAAGCAAAACCCGAGCCTCAGAAACACAGGTGCAGTGTCCAAAGCCTCTAGCTCACAAAGATCGCTTCCCAGCACATTGGCAGTTTACCTTCTTTCCTTTTGAATATCACTACTGTTTTCAATTGGACACGGGTAAAAAGTAAAACCTTTTGGAATATTAGCAAGGAGGAGAATCCAGAGTCCAGGTACCACAGCCTTCCTCTTGCCTATGACAGGATACCTGCTGTATATTGTCCACTACTGAGGCTCTCAACCACATTCAGCCATTTTTACTAGTGTTTATATCAGTGCGGTTCAATGAAATTATAAACTCACTTCTTTGGCTGATGCATTAACTGCAATTCAAAGGCCACTACCCACAGGAGAGTGCAGAAAGTCATGGACAGTGCTGGTCCAGAGAGCTAGGGTGCAGAATATGGAATGCCATCATTGCACCCAAGACTGCTTTAGGTTTCCAGAAGCTTGCATGCCTGTAGACGAAATAGGAAACACAACAGGAATGAATGTTTGTCTCCTGGCCAACCGTGAAGTCACAATGCAATTGATGCATGCCAAATGCTATGTGTAAACAATGGCCCTGGGTTTATTTTTATTTGCTGTATTTGAGAATGTGTGTGGTGTTTGTGTACGGTGTATTGTGTGGTATGTGTGTGTGGGGGGGTGTGATCTGTGTGTGTACCTGCCAGAGAAGGACATTTATGTGTCCTGCTTTCTTACTTTCCACTTTATTCCCTTGAGATGGCGTGTTTTTCTGAGCTGGGAGGTACACTGGCAGCCAACAGTGTCTCTTCCCCGTCTCTTCCCTCCACAGTGCTTGGATTATAGGCACAATCTTGGATATACCTATTTTTTAATGTGGTATGGGGATTTGAACTCTGGTCCTTATGTTTGTATGGAAAGTGTCATACCCACTGAGCCATGGATATTGTTTTGAACAGGATTGTATCTGTGTCCATTTGTACCTAGACCCCTAGTGCTCTGGAATCGCTGGTGTGTGTGAGAGAGAAAAATCTACTTCTTGCAGCCTCAGTTTCACATGTTAAGGCTCCTTATGTTCTGCTGTGGCCCAGGAACACAGAGAGTTGGTCCAAGGAACAGGTTCCCATCTGTGACAACCCCCGCCCCCATGGTTGGAACAGGTTCCTATCTGTGACAACCCCCCACCCCCTTGGCTGTAGCCCTATGGTTTTGCTCCGCTGGCCCCTCCCACCAGTGTGTAAATTCTTTTGTCAGGACCAACCCTGTCTCTGCCATTGAATGTCTTGCCTTTTTCCTTTCTGTTCGTCTGGCTGTTGCTCAGCAAAACCTTTGTCATGAAATATGGTCCCAATTTGCAGAATTCTATGAAATGCCAATGTCCAATACCCTAACAATATCAACTGAAGCTGCTGTTGGACAACTCATGCATGGTGGCCAGGCTTAACTTTTGATTTCTGGCTCAGCAGTGTATTAGAGGGGGCTGGAGGTGCAATAAGATTCTGGATGCCAAGGATACTGATAGAGAAGCTGAAGTCTGGACTAGCCTGCATACATGTAAGTCTGTAGATGTGTGCATATGGTTATTCCTTAAGGAACTGAGAGAGTTTGCTTCATAAAAACAAGGTTCACAGAGTCTCCATGGCAACAGTGGTATGTGAAGTATTGACATTGTAAGTACCTCGGCTTCATCAAAGAGAAGAAATACCACAAATACAATACCCATGTCAAATTCCCCTTTGACAGTCACAGGAGGTAACTCTTGGCTTACAGAATCCTAGAATGTCTCACAATCTCAGGAGAACACCATGGTCCCCTCACCTCACAGCTGAGGAGCCTGCTGTCCAAAAGGAAGAAGTGGCTTTCCTGAGGCCATGCCTTCATCCAAGCCAGCCTAGGACTCAAGAATGTCCTATCTACTAACCCAGTGCTCTGCCACTGAACTGTAAATGGCTCTAAACCTTTTCTTTTTTTCCCTTTATCATTTACTCTTTCATTATACTCAGTTTCATTGTATCCCCTTCTCATCTCTTATCCCCTTTCCTCTCCTTCTGAAACCCCTCTTCTTCCCAGCAAATCCCTCTCCTATTGTTATGTCCTTTTCTGTGACCCACTGCATTTGATTGGGGTTGCTTGCATGAGGCATGGGGTGAGGTAATTTACCTGACCAAGGACAACTTGCCATTGACTATTCTGTTGAGGAATATCACTCTCAGCCAATCTTATTCAAGGGTTTTATGAGAAGCCAACACTGCTGTTGGGCTCACAAGGCCTCAGATGTTTGCTAGCTTTCCACCACTATCCCTACGTACCCCAATGTAGCTGGCCTACTGGAAAGGCTGTGTTCACTCTGCTAGGCAGCTCCAGTTTCCCTTTACCACTGGCCACGCCCAGCTTCCTCCTCTTCCTCCTGCTGCTGTTGCTGCCACTTGGGTGCCCTGGTCACTTTTGAGCTTGGTTGGAGATAAATACCTAGTGTTTGGGGTAAAAGGTTCCAAGTCTTTCTATGAGTTAAATAAACCCTGTAGTTTAGCCTCACCTGTAATTGTTATAAAACCAAAATGAAACTAGGTAGGGCGTGGAAAGAATGAACACACCTATAAAGCTTGCAAGCTTCTCCACAGAGAGCAGTTGTGCTCCCACAGGGAGTCCTCCAGCAGCTGCCTCTGACAGAATGCAGGTACCGTGACCTCTCCTGACACTTTTATTTTTCTTTGGTGAATGTTTTATATCCCCTTGTTAGAGAAAGACAAGGAAGTGAAGATGGTGGCGGGATGGTGAGTGATCTCTGGTGCCATTCTCATGCCTGTTTTAGAGTAGACACACTCAATCCTGTGCTTCAGGGGTTATAGTTTGGCCCTCTCAGATAACCTCAGATTTTTGAAATTATGTTTATATTCACTAGTAGGGTTCTAGGTAATGGCTGAGTTCAGCCACCTCATCCACAAGATGCCACAATGCTTGCCACCGGGGCATGGTGGGAGTGGGGTGCCACAGAGGACTGCTGAAGGGATGGATTCCAAGGCTGTGCCCATATGCAAAACTTCTCAGAGTACCTTAAAGCATAGATGCAATATTGCAATAAAAGGCAACTTATCAGAAAAGAAGAAAACGCTATTTTTATTTGACATGGAGATAAGTTTAGTATGGGTGAGATGAGAAAAGAAAGCAATCTGTGAAGTGATTTGGTGTGATCCACTGGGGAATGAATTAAAGGCAGGTAAAATACAGCGATGAGCAACCACACCTTGTGAAGGTGCTTCCTCGGAGCAGAATGGAGCTCGTTCATGCGCTAGTGTCTGATTCTTAGGGAACTCTGTGGTTTCTTGAGGATACCCTCATGAAGCAGCTTGAGCATGCAGACAGAAACAACAGAAATTTGCTGCCCTAGAGTTAAGGAGGTTCAGAGTTTAGGGTTAGGGTGTTGGCCGGGCTTTGCTGCCTCTGAGAGTGGAAAAAGAAGGTATGCCTTAGGGCTCTCATTGTTCACAAGCTTTTAGCTACATAGTTCAACTCTTCACATACCACACATTTCCTACATGTGTGAGCAGGGTGTGTGTGTGTGTGTGTGTGTGTGTGTGTGTG
>JADRCC010242611.1:0-14140 GCA_019843855.1 Hylomyscus alleni | reverse complement strand
ACACACACACACACACACACACACACACACACACACACACACACCAAAAAGAGGAAGAAAAAAAAAATCCAACCCCAGAAAATCAGATTCTATCAATTTGTTACTCTTATGCATGTGTATTCATTTGTGTATGCTTGTTCACATGTGTGGACACGTGTGTGTGGTGGCACAGGTGCACATACATGTAGAGGCCCCATGTTGATATCAGGTGTCTTTCTTGATTATTCTCCACTTTATTTTATTGAACAGATTTAGCTAATCTGGACAGCCAGCCCCCTGGGGATCCCAGGTCTTGACCTCCTGAAAGTGCTGAGATTACAGACAGGTCACTAGACTGCCTAGCTTTTATGTGGGTGCTGGGGATCCCAACTCAAGTCCTCATAGCTGGGTGGCAAGTACTTTGCCTACAGAGCCATCTCCCCAGGCCTTACTGTTTTTGAGCCTAACCTGCCTCTTCTCTAACCCACAATACTTTTCCCATTGATTGTGGCATGCGCTTAGACACAGCTTTCCTTTGGCACTCAACTACTCTGCGGTTTAGTTTGCTCAGCAGAATCTTCTCAGAGGAGACGATGCCTCGCACTTTGCTTCATAGACTCCACACTATTATGGACACTGTTAAGCACTATATGTCTCTTCTTTTAATTCCCGGAAAAAAAAAATCCCAGAAGGTTTTCTTCTGTTTTGTGTACATTTTACATATGAGGAAAGTGAGGTTTAGTCAGACTGACTGAATGCATCATATTTGTGGAGGGCAACATTGATCTTAATCATAATACGTACATATAAGCCTGTGTGCTCTAAGCTCAACAGATACTTAGTATTTTTTCATTCTTGATCCTACCTACCATGTTTTGTTTCGCTCAATTTAACTTTGCATTTTAGAATTTCCTAAAACTTGGAAGCATGGGATTTGGGGGTTAGTTTTGATTTTATGTTTTTTGGGGACAAGGTATATCTGTGTAGCCATGGCAATCCTGGAACCTGCTCTCTCCCAAACTCACAAAGGCCTGTGTGCGCGTCTGGCTCCAGAGTGCTGGGGTTAAAGGCATGTTCCACCATGAGCTCTTCCCTTCTGACCCTGATGATGCTGAGCATGGCTGACTGGGAGAGCTTGTATTGTATTGTAATTGGATAAGGAGTTTTGCATTTCTAGGCTGTTGCTTCCAATTTAGCATTTGTCTTCAATGAGTAGGGATTAACACCTTGGATCTTTTACTTTGAGGAAAGGAGCTGGCAGATTCAAGTGGGGAAGAATCAAATAACAACAACAACAAAAAAAAAATGTTATTGTCAAGGGACCTGTATCTAATTCATCTCAATATCCTACACTGAACCTAGCAGAGAGCCGTGAGAACTACAAAGCCAGAAACTTTTGTGATTCCTGGGGAGGTCCAGCTACATAACACAAAGAGGCCAGGTCTTCTGCACAAGCTTTCCAAGCCAAAGGGGCCACCCAGGAGGACAGGAGAGCCAACAGTCTTAAGAAATGATTTTCAGTTTCCAGCTTTAAGGAACTACTTACAACTCTAAAATAATCAACAAAATGAGACTTTAAAGGTACTTAAAACTGAACATAGAGACAACTGGGGGAAAATAGTCTTACCTATCCCTCCCTATTTTTCCCCAATTTTAGAACTTTAACATGGGAAATTTTTAATGCAAGAGTACTTCCTCTTTCCAAGTCTACTTGCTATTTGTTTTGAGAACTAGTCTGAAAAAGTAAAAAAAAGATTTTATTCTAACAAGACAACATGCTCTATGAGAGGCTCAGCTTGTTTTACAAATGTTTTCTTTTCTGCCAACTCAGATATTATGCAAATAGCCCATATTCTCTCCACAGCAGTAAGCAGAACCCCAATGCACTCTCTAACCCAAACTTCACTGAAGCCAATAATTATACCTTGACTCAACCCACTGGCTCTCAGGCAAGAACTGATTTGGATTCAATTCCTCCCGGCTTGGTATTCACTCTGTGCTAATAAGTTTGAAATGACTCAAAAGCAAGACACGAAGAGGGAGAAATGAACAGAAGGGTTTGAAGGAATGGAGAGGATGCCAATTAGAATAATACTATTTTGATTTAATACCATTGCTGATAGGGGAAAAAATGCACCTCGGTAAGACATAGCAACTTTCCGGAAAAATCAAAACACAAGTTCTCAAGACATACCCAATTATGACAAACAACCTATTCCATGCTTATCAACTGATTTCATCCTGCCTGATGTCTGTGATCACACAGAGTTACTAGGAGCAGGAAGCCGCCTCTAACAGACCTACTTGGGAAACTGAGACAGAACTATGTAAGTCCTGGAATTCAAGGCCAGTTTTGACCTTAAAAAATGTTCTTACTAGCCATGTGGTGGTGGTAAGTAAAATCCAAAATGACCAATATGGGGAAGACTAAAAGATTTGCTACAAAATGCCATTTTCTCCTTTTCAAGATTCATTTTCAAACTAGAACCTTTTAGTTTTCTTTACTCCATTGTCAGTGCCAAATTAATGAAGTGGATAGATCTCTGGTACAGTCTCATGTAGGAAATAGCATGTCTGTAATGGCTGAATCTAGCACCTGGGATGCAAAGACAAGTGGGTCTGGATGATTTGGAGTCCAGTATGGCATGCAGAGTTCCAGTATAGCTGGGGCTACACAAAGCAACCCCGTCTGAAAAATAAAACCCAAAACAACAACAACAATTATACTTTTGGTACAAAGGTGCCCCTCTATAAGAAGGACAGCTCTGTTGCAGCGAGATTTCAGCGCATGAGGGAGGAAATTGATAAGATTGGGATGAGAAGGGCTGTAGAAGGGGTTCTGATTGTGCGCGCGCACCGCCTGTCCCACGTGCTACTGCTACAGTTGGGAACGACTTTCTTCAAATTACCTGGTGGTGAACTTAACCCAGGAGAAGATGAAGTTGAAGGACTAAAACACTTAATGACAGAGATTCTGGGTCCTCATGATGGAGTCCTGCAAGACTGGGTCATAGAGGACTGCATTGAGAACTGGTGGAGACCAAATTTTGAACCTCCTCAGTATCCATATGTTCCTGCACATATAACAAAGCCCAAGGAACATAAGTAGTTGTTCCTGGTTCAGCTTCAAGAGAAAGCCTTGTTCGCAGTCCCTAAAAATTACAAGCTGGTAGCTGCACCATTGTTTGAACTGTATGACAACGCACCAGGATATGGACCCATCATTTCCAGTCTCCCTCAGCTGTTGAGCAGGTTCAATTTTATATACAACTGAATCCCTGTACACAGAAGTATAAGATGCGGTCTCTGTGAGCACAGCTTACACATGTAAGAATAACTGTAGAACAAGTTTTGGTTTTCTCTTGTTCCCGAAATTGCCACCACCTTCCTGTTTGAAGAGTAAAATTAATATGAACTAGATAGTGGTGTAAACATGTGAAAGTGTTCATTAACTTTTGGTTCTACTCATACATTTTTTTTGTACATTAAAGAAAGTGAATTCTTATTTGTATTTTTTTTTTTAAGTTTCCCATTAAACTCTGAAAAGTCTTACAAAAAAAAAAAAAAAAAAGTTGGGTACTTTTCCATTTCTTACTATTCCAGGACACAGTGACCCGGTCCATGTTAATTCTATCTTTCCTACTATAACTCAATTGGCACACCTGCCTCGGTTTGGCCCTGCATTTCACTACCCTGTTGACCTGCACATACCCTGGGCAGATTTATAATCATACTCACACTGCTTTAGCCTAAGTTAAATACTCCCCTCCTAATATGTTTGATTTGTTTCACCTTACAGCTTATAGTTTATCACGGAGAAGTCAAGGCAGAAACTCAAGCAGGACCATGGAGGAATGCTGCTTAGTGGCTTGCTTCCCACATGGCTCATTCAGCTTGCTTTCTCATATTCCCCAGAGGTGGCAACACCCACAGTGGGCCAAGCCCTTCTATATCAATTATTAATCAAGAAAATGCTCCACAGGCTTTCTTACAGGCCATTTTGATAGGAACAGTTCTCAATTGAGGTTCCCTTTTCTCAGATGACTCTTGGCTTGTGTCGAGATACCAAAGCTAAACCAACATACAGAGAAAGGAGACTTGGAGTATTATGAATCAGGACCTATGAAGCACTTCTTAAACACCTAAAGTATACTGCAGGATGATGAAGCCCAATTACTATGTATGCCAAGATTAACAAAAAAATTAAAAAGAAAGCTAAAACAAAAAAAATCACCTACCCAGTTTCACTTCCTTGTACATACAGAAAGGTAAAAACCTTCCGGGATCTCCTAAGAGATGGGTTCCCAGTACAGAAACCCAGTTGCTCATTAGCACAGTTAGATTTTGATGTGTGAGGAGATTCTACACCTCAGTCAAAATTTTGCTACACAAGTGAGGCTCCATGGTCAGTCATCCCTTGAGAATTCTTCTAGGGCACTTACAAAACAAAATGCAAAATATTTAACTTAGTCACCTGTACTAACCGAGCATCAGCCATGGGCAAAGCAGTGAGCTACAAAGTGCTGAAAGATGAACAAGATGCAGATGGGGCTCTTAGTGACCTCATAAACTAGAGGGGCAGACAGTCATGCTTTCCCACAGAGAGCATAGCAAGGACTTCAATGGTAGCATATTAACTTTTCCTGAGTGGAGATAAATATATATTTATTTCAAGTAGGGCACTGATGACAGAACAGAAAACTGATACCACTGAAGTGAAGCTTGGGGAATCAATGAAATCAGTTTGAGTTACCTACAGGAGGGTGGGTCAAAAAGCCCAGTTCCTGGTAATTTTTAACTAGTTATATACCCTGGAGAAGGAAAGCAGGGCTTTGGAACCCTCTCCTGTACAGCCACAAGAGCCTTCCTTCCACTCAGCGAGGGAATATTAGCTCCTGACAGTCTCATGTAGGTCATCCCAGCTGTTCAGATTTTAATACAGCAAGGGCCATGTTATGGTTGGAGGGTGGAGTTCTGCAAGCGATATAGATATACAGAGAGTGGTATGTGGACCCCTCCAGTAAGGGAGGGATTCATTCTGCTGGTGAAGGAAAAACTAGCAGTTGAGCTGATCCTTGGATGATGGGAGATCATCATCCCAGAGCAGGCAAGGTGAATACAGGCAGCATGGGGAAAGCAGTGAACAGAATGACATTGAGTATAGAGAATTTAGAGGACTGTGTTTGTGAGTCTGCTAATGTTCTGCAAAGGGAAAGATGGATGAGAGGAGCTAGAGAGGTCCATTCCTGGAGAGCCACATTCACCAAGAACATAATCTGGGACTAGTTCTTCATGTACAAGTGGGGAGCCAGCAAAGAGGGTTTTTTTTTTGTTTGTTTATTTGTTTTGCTACTGCTGTTGGTTTTAGCAAGATAATGGCATGGACAGATGTTTTGCTCATATTTATGCACTAAAAGCCAAATAAAACTTTCGGGGGGTTAATTTAGTCTGTCACAGGGGATATAGGTGCAGGCGCTCTTTTGGTGTCCTTTAAAAGAAAGATTTTTCATGCAAAGTTCCTACTTGCTTTCTAACTACCAATCTACAGACAAAGCTCTTAGTAGCTCACAGGATCTCACTTTTGCTAATCCTGATCCCTCTGTTCAGTTCTCTCCTCCACTTCACTGGGAAACCTGGTAAAGATAACTGATGTATCCAGGTACATCTGGCCAGCCTCTAATACGAATGATACTCACTGGATCCAATGATACCTCCTGAAGCATAGAACAAGTAGTTTACTTCTTTTCCTATCCTAGCCCACCACTTCAAGGTTAAGATGCAGTTAGTGCTCATCACTTTTCTCCCTTTCCCTCCCCATCAAGAGAAAGTTTTGTGATTGCAGGTTGTTGGTCTTGGTCACTGCTGGGTTCCAAATTCCCCCACATTATACCCTGAGTGGGTGAGTGAGCAAACCGCACACCCACTGCCAGCATCTTTCTAACCCTCAGCAGTACAACTGTCTTCCTCTTGCAGTCTTTCCAAGATGAGCACTCACTGAAAGTCATTCATTGGAGAGGGACCCAGGAGCCCTGCCCCACCCATCTGAATAGCATGGACCTCATTCACACATTGCTCTTAGGATACATTCATAGTACTGTATATGAAGTTCTCAGAGGACAAAGAAACCCCATTCTGGGTAGTTCCAAACGTCATCTGAGTTAAAACCGAGAGGGAGACTGACTCAAGCAAAAGTCCCTGCACAGCAGTTGTAGTGCCTTTCTTCCAACCGCACAATCAAGCAAACAATCAATCAATCAGTAAGTCAGTCTTTCTCTGTGTTTCTGCCTCCTGCTCTTTCTTCCTGGAGCCCTGTTGAGTTCACATTTAGTCTGTGTGCTGAACGTGCCCCCAAGAACATTCGCTGATTTCCTCTGGCTAAAAGCACTCCAAAGGACAGTCATATTAGTTCAGAAAGCAAAGAAGGCTTTTGCTATAACAAACACTCTCCCATGCCCTTACCTAAGCACTCCCTCTTTGCAGTGCTCACCCCACCCCTGGCAATTCTACCATGAGGACTAGGGATATCTAGAGGCCTCTGCCTAAAGCACTGACTGAAATGTTATCTCAATGGCAAAACACTGTCTGTCCTTGAGAATGCTCTGTACCTTCTCTCTTACAGATCCTTTAGCTACAGGACATAATTGTCATGCTTTCCATGTGCATTAGGGTCCTGCTTTTATTATCAGTTGAACTGGAGCCTAACGGCCAAGAGTGCTCTCATTTAGCTGTGGTCATTTTTAAACTGCAGCTACTGTCGCCACCACTCTAAGATCAGCCTCTCTGCTGTCTTCTCTGCTATGCCCTATTCCTAGGGGGAAATCGCAACTTGGTGTTCACAGGTGTCCTTACTAATTCCAGTTCTATGCTTAGCCAGGCTCTCAACCCTGAGCTGAAGCCCATACTTTAAATTCCTTTGAAGTTCCCTGTACTCTAGGCACCTGTGCCACCAGCCTACAAAAGAACTGGAAAGAGCTGGGTGATCCAGCTATGACAGCACGGTTGCCTAGAATAGGAAACTTGAGGTTTTGTGAATGGAGAGAATTCATTGACAACACCATGTGTATAACATTCTTTGAGAAGGGTCTGGAACTTCCAGCAATTTCAAAAGAATGTGAGACCCAAGAAAGGTTAACCCCTTTATGCTAAGTTTGTTATAAACAAGCTGCATTATATTACATGAGAATTTCTAATTTTCCATAATTTTAAGAGTGATACATGTTCACATTTTTTGCTTGGAATTTTTTTTTTTTTAAGAGACAGGGTTTCTCTGTGTAGCCCTGACTATCCTGGAACTCACTCTGTAGACCAGGCTGGCCTCGAACTCACAGAGATTGGCCTGTCTCTGACTCCTGAGCACTGAGATTAAAGGTGTACCCCACCAATGCCTGGCTCACTGAAGTGTTTTTAACCCAAAACTCCAACTTAGAAAATAGAAGTCACTCAACTTAGAAACTCCCGGACTCTGTGGGCACACTGCTGACAGTTTGCTGTTCCTCCATCTCATTTCTATTGGACTTCAAGTTGGATTCTGATTGCATGTAAAGTTGCTTTTGGGTAGCCACAATGTTTCAAATGATGTCAGAGAAACTTTAGCATAAAAGGAATTTGGGATGAGTGTTCAAAAAAAAAATTCCCTTTAATTTCCAAGATACATCCACGAACACACTCACTATGTGAATACCATTGTTGGGCAAGTAAAGGGTATACATTTAAAAATTCAAGGCATTATGGTGGGCCTGGCAGTGCTCCCCTGTGATCTCAGCAGTTGGAAGGTGGAACCAGGAGCATCACAAGTTCAAGGGGATGTCAGGGACACATAAAGAGCCCTGTCTCAAATAAACTTTCTAGGATTTCAGTAGGCTATGTGAATCTCCTTCCTACCAAATAGATATTTTCACTTAAAATATCTGGACTTGCATCAACTGGGGGAAAAAAACAGAGACAGATGGCAGCAATAATCCAATTACAGACTTGGAAAGAAGCAATTAGACCAAGTCAGTTTTTTTTTTTTAAAAAAATTAAATATTTTTTATTTATTATTTATTTATTGATTTTATTGATAGAGAAAGAGTCCATCCCTTGTGATGGTCAGATATTGGTTCTCTCCTTTGACCATCTGGGTCTCAGGGATGTCAGGCTTGGGACAAGTATCGTCACCTGCTGAGGCATCTCATCCACCCAATGCTCCTATATTTTAGATACAAGCTATTTGTGGATGTGTGTGGCACATGTGTGGAGATCAGAGGACACCTTATACATGTCAATTCTCTCTTTCCACAAAACTGGGTCCCAGGGATTAAACTCAGGTCATTGAGGTTAACAGCTGACAACTTTCCTTGCCATGCCATCTCAATGGTCCATAGAAGTCAATTTTTAAAAGATATATTTCCCTTTACTCCAGAAATGCAGTCGTGATAAAACATACAGTATATTGTGAGATAAGTCCCTTCTTTCCATCAATGATAATATTAGGGAGTGAGTGTATGGCCTCCTATGTGGGTGTCTTTTAAGGACATCCATTTGGTGAAGTTATTTCACCAACATATTTCACAATCTATAATTTTGGCAAAACAGGATTATTGATTTTTCTTGGATTAAGTGAGAGATTTATTGCCATTTATGTCTAAGTTGAGATTTCCTTTCTTTTCTTCCCCTCCTATCACCTTCCCCTCCAGTTTGTAGCACTGGGGATGAAATGCAAGGTCATGTGCTTATTGGGCAAGTTGATCACAAAGCCACACCCACAATCCAATAATACCCCATTTCAAGAGAACTGGCAAAGATAGTTCTTTCCAAAAGTCAGGCAGTGCCCATGCAAATGCTGGATACCTTTCAACAACATTCAGCACCTTCCCCTGCTAAACTGTTAGTTTTCCTTCCTTAGACAGGAGGCAGTTTCTCTGAAGGAGAATCCAGAACTCAGTTGGAAAGAATTCTAGCCGGGCAGTGGTGGCGCACGCCTTTAATCCTAGCACTTGGGAGGTAGAGGCAGGCGGATTTCTGAGTTCGAGGCCAGCCTGGTCTACAGAGTGAGTTCCAGGACAGCCAGGGCTACACAGAGAAACCCTGTCTCGAAAAAACTTTAAAAAAAAAAATTCTAAAGCACTGGGTAACCCAGCATCACCCAGTGTAGGAGCCACAGGCCCCAGTCAATTCAGGAACTTAGCCTGCTTTCTGGTGAATTCCAAGATCTGACAGTGAGCACTTTCAAACAGGCAATCAGTCTCCTTCTAAGGAAACTTCTAAAGCTCCAGCAGCAATCTTCCTTGGCTCAGAGACCCATTGCTAAACTATAAACTGGAAAGCCCAGAGAGAAACACAGGAGGGCATGGTAGAACCACTCAGAGCTGAAAGGATTAGTAAGAGTCCTCAACGATGTGTGGCTCAGCTGCAGGGCTCTGTGTGTATTCTGACAATCGTCAAAGGCTTCCTGACCCTGCTATACACTGTTCATGCTATTCTAGCTGGAGCCAGCCTTGCTGACCCCAGGTTCTCTGCTCTCCTTTGCAGCTGCTCTCATGGTGTGGCTGGAGCCCAAGAACCACTGCTGCTGAGAACAGCTTTAGTGACAGAAGGCCTGCTGTGGAGCTATGTTTGCCCCAGCTCTGAGGCCTTTTCTATTTTTCTTCTAATAGTAGCTGAAGACTGGGAAGGTTCACTACGTAGATGTCAGCATACCACTTGCACAGGAAGTGGTAGAAAATGACTGTTGACCGACAAAAGCCGAGTGGTTAAATAACAATATGGAGAAATTAAAATAACAGCTTTACTTAGACTTGTGGATGTGATGATTTTTTTTTTCCTTTCAGTGTCTGGGTTTCCCTCAGAGACTCCTGATGCTATGTATTTCTGGCATAGTCCAAAGACATATAACGACTGGATCTGAAGAAAGGTTACTATTGTGGGGAAACTCTATGTACTATTTATCTTCCACTTTCACTCTTTTAAAGGTACATTTCAGTGGCAGTAAGTGCAGTCCCATTGCCATATGCAGTGATGCACATCTCTAACACCAGCACTCAGAAATATGAGGCAGGGGATTTATGAGGTTGAAAGCACCCTGGGCTACATGGTGACACCTTATCTCAAAAACCAAATTATGAAAATAGATTACAGTCTTTGTTCCGCAGTCACCACTACTAATTTCCAAACATTAAATGGTATCAAACAGAAACTCCGTACTCATTAAACACCACCTCTCGGCTCTCTCTGTTCATCCTAACCTCTGGTGATCTCTATTTTCTATTTGCCTTGTCAACATATCCCATATAATTGGAACTGAACAAAATTTGTCTGTTTCTGTGTGGTTTTGTATCACTTGCATCGTGTTTTCAAGATTCACCCATTCTGTCATTTATGTTAGAATTTCACTTTGTGAAACTGAGTACTATTACTCTGTCTACACACACACACACACACACACACACACACACACACACACACACATCTTCTTGTGGTATACATTGTGGTAAGTGCGTATATATAAAAATATATACATATACATATATATGTATACATACATACACATACACACACACACGCAGACACATACATATATACATACATACATACATACATACATACATTTTGGTTTTGTTTCAACTGCCCATGGGCACCTGGGATCTTTCTAACTTTTGGTGGCTGTGAGTAATGCAGCTCTAAAGCTTAATGTATAGATATCTTTTGGAGTCTCTGTTTCAGTTCTTTGGTGAGAAGTTCCTAATTCTATTTAGAGGCAATCCTATATTTAAATTTCTGAGGACCATTAAGATATTTTCCACAGAAGTTACACCATTATTAAGCTCTCACTGGCACTAAAGAAGCTCCCATTTGCACTTGTTATTTTTCAGATGTTTGGGTAGCACCAACCACCCAAATATGTGTGATTGTAATTTTGCTTCATATTGTCATAATTTCTGAGCATTTTTTTAGGTGCTTGCTGGCAATGTGTTTAATATTCCTAAGAGAAATGTCTATTTAACTCCTTTGGTTAGCTAAAAACAAGGTTTATTTCACCATTGTTGAGTTAGGGGTGTTCTTCACATATTCTGAATATTAATCCTTCTTCATACATATATTTTGCAAATATATCCAACCATTTTGTGGCCTGATCTCTAATGTGAACAAACAAAGTGCTGAGTTTTGTTTTGTTTTCAAACAGCATTTTGCTAGGTAGCCCAGGCTAGTTAGTCCAAACGAGCTTTACAGAGATAGTGAGCCTAATGTTTCCCCCTCCTAAGAGCTATGATTACAGATGTGTGCCACTAAACCCCAGTCTCTTTTTATTTTAGAAGACAGGATCTCTACAATTTTTATACAAAAAACTGAGTGCAGATTCAATGTCCTTAGTCTATAGGTAAGAAACACACATCAGGTTTTGAAAAATTGCTATTTTAAAAAATATTTGTGTGTGTATGGGCACCTATATGCACAGAGGCCAAAGCCAGTCAGACCTGGAGATACAAGTGTTTAGAGGATATTTAGATTGTCACATGGGTGCTGGGGTCTGAAATGTAGTCTCCATGATCACACAACAAGTACAGAGAGCCTTACATCCAGCCTCCCTCAAGCATGAGGATTCAGCACACTAGTGAAAGCCAGGGAATCAGACACAGGGGATTCCTGGGACAAGATGGCTAGCTGTACTAGTTAGAATTGGCCAACTCTGGATTGATCAAGAGACCCTGCCTCAATAAACACAGCTAAGCATGATCAGGAAAAATACTTGACATCAACCTTATGTGCCTATTTTCATAGATCTGCATATATGTGTACTCACACATATTTAAACACACACACACACACACACACACACACACACACACACACACACACACTGCTCCAGCAAACACACACCAAACAGTACTGTCAACTACAGATGAGTAACCTACCAAACTGGTTTTCTTTTTGTTTATTTAGTTGATTGGTTTTGGTTTTGGTTTTGGTTTGGAGGAGGGGGATGTTTGTTTTGTTTTGTTTGAGACAGGGTCTCAGTATGTAGCGTTGGCTGTTCTAAAACTCACTGGCCTCAGATTCACACAGATATGCCTGCCTTTACCTCTTGGGTGCTAGGATTAAAAGTGTGTGCTACTATGCTTGCACACACCTCCAAGCTAGTGTTCAAAAGCAGAGTAACATCTGGGAAATGTTTTACCTTATCTACTTTTTGTTTTGACACAGGGTCCCACTCTATAGCTTAAACTTCCTGGGAACTCATAATCATCCTCTTGATCCTCCCTAGTACTAGGATTACAAGTGTGTCATCTCTCTCTAAAGTAACACAAACCACTAGAGGAAAATCCTGAATATATTTTTTTAGCATGTTAGCATGAGCTTCATCCTCAAAACCATTTCATCATGGTAGGAGCAAGGAAAGACAAGGTGGGAAAGAAGGAAAGCAAGAAGCACTTCTGTGCTATGACTCTGCTGTCTACGGAAAGCTGCATTAGCACTAAGGTGAGATGGCACTGCGTGTGTCATCTCATGCAATTCTAGCAACAGCCTCATTTGGTGGAGAATGCTATCACAACTCACATGTTAGCACTGGGAAAACAAAAGAAGAAAGCTTAGGCAATTTGCCCAAGTGATTGGTGGTGTTGGTAGAGCAAGTAGAGGTCTATGATGCCCCCTAGTACTGTTCTGTGTTCTGTCTGCCTCAATTCCATGTAAATGGGAACTGTGACTATTAGGAAATATTGCTCCCCCAAGGAGGTTACCAAACAATTGACCTCAGACTCCTCCAACGGAGACCTGACCATATTCAGATGATCCCTCACAGATGGGCAGGGCTCATCCTGAAAAGAAAGACTCACCTACTGAGTTTGGACTGATAGACTGCCATGTAATATGACAGCCACCAGGCTGACACTGAAACTGTTCTTTGAGAGTTGATGGAGGCTGACAGCCAACAGCCAGCAAATGGAACCAGTTCCTACAACTAACCACAAAGAACTGGATTATGTGAACCCTGAACTAGCTTGGAAAATGTCTGTGAGCCTCTAGATAAGGACCCAGTGCTGACAAGACTTGTGGACTCAGCCTCCTACTGAGCCCTGCCTATGGTACTATCCCAGAGAAACAGGAATGTACATTATTTTAAGCTTCTAGGCTTGTGATAATGTCCAATACAGTAATAGAAAAGTAATGTTAGGGACTCATAGCCAGGGATGCTTAACTGTGGAGTTGAACTCTTAACCACTACAAGAACTAATTTCCTAAACATTTCAAAACTAGCAGAGAAGATGTATAGAACTCAATGATAGAATATTTGGCTAGCAGTTGTGAGGCCCCTGGGTTCCATCCTGAGTTGCAGGGGGTAGGGGAAGAGAGGTAGAAATAGATAAGGAATGAGAAAAATCCATAAGTCTAGGGAACAGTAATGCTTATCATCTTTTCCTTTTCTGATGTTTTCCAAGTTCACGAATTTGGGGGCCCATATCCTGGAACACAAGTACACTTGCTGCTGCTGTCTTTGAGATCTCCTGAGAGAATACACATTCCATGGAAAGCTGTCCAGATATAATGTGAAACTAGATATGTCATGAAAACTGAGCAAGACAGAAAACATAAGTTTATATTTACCAAAAACACCTTATTAGAGCGGACTTGGCTTTTGCTAGAGCTCCAGGCTGTGCTACTGGCAAATACTTTCCTTCTGACTATTGGACAGACTACAAAATCTGTCTGTTGCTTGCAAGCAGATGACAACACAGTACTTCTTTTCACAGGGCTCAACTAAAAATTGACTGAATGTGAGAAGCCTGTGGATTCCCTACTGGAGTTAAGTATGGTAAAGGTGGAATTGCAAAACTCTAACACGGTAATGGCTTCCTGGAGTGCCTCCATCTGCAAGTCAGATCTCCCTTTCCTCCTTCACATCAAACTACACACAGAGAAGGACTATGTGGAGTGTTTGCAAGGGATGACCTCATTCAGAATACTATTACTATTGCTCCCATTGTATAATTAAGGAAACAGAGATGTTAAAGTTAACTTTCTTATATTCTATATATAGAAAGTGGTTTCCCAATCCAGACTCCAGAGCAGCCATTCTCAGTCATTTCTAGGTTACACATTCTGCTCCTGCTCTGCACTAAGGTATTCTGCCATCCTTCAGAGTACATAGAAAGAAGCCTTCCCACAGGAATGCACACTGATAAAG
>JADRCC010242600.1:0-10369 GCA_019843855.1 Hylomyscus alleni | reverse complement strand
TCTATCTATCTATCTATCTATCTATCTATCTATCTATCTATCTATCTCTCTATCTATCTTGAGGCAGGGTTTCTCTGTGTAGCCCTGGCTGTCCTGGAGCTTTCTCTGTAGAGCAGGCTGGCCTCAAACTCACAGAGATCTGCTTGTCTCTGCCTCCTGAGTGCTGGGATTAAAGGCATTACTGACATGCTCCTGTAAGTATATTTGTTCATATGCATGATGTTCTTGTTGTTTTGGGCTTGTTATCTGTTTCTTGTGGTTGAACTTGTGCTGACAAATAATTCCCACAAAATGGAACACTGAGCTGCCCTAGGGCAGGCCCTGTCTGTGAATGGCTGAGCTAGGGACCTCTCATTTTCTTTTTTCGTTTTTCTTTTCTTTTAGTTCTTTGAGACAGGGTCTCTCTGTATAGCCCTGGCTGTCCTGGAACTCACTCTGTAGACCAGGCTGGCCTCGAACTCAGAAATCTGCCTGCCTCTGCCTCCCAAGTGCTGGGATTAAAGGTGTGTGCCACCACGCCCGGCTCGGGACCTCTCATTTTCATGATGCCATTTTAGACAGTCGAGCCAGTGGTGGGCCTCAAGTACAGTGGTTACACTGGGGCTCTCCTGGGCGCAGAATGCAAGGCTGCTCACTAGGTCACTGGACTGGGGCTATTCTGGGTTGAGCATCACCTCAGGTGCTGGTGTGGCTGAGCTGGCCTCTGCTGCCCCATATCAGACCACAACCTAGAAAACACTATACAGGATGGTCCCTCCTCTTCTCCACAGAACCATTCTCCAAGAGCTCTAAGCCCCACTGACCTTGGCCATGGACAGTACAGCTTTCTGTAATCCTATTAGTACCTGAAGGAGACTCCTAATCTCCCAGGGTTTCGAGAAAGCTGCATAAACCTCACCTGCTGCTGAAGGTCCTGAGGCCATACAGGTGACCCAGACAGGAGATGTTCCCCACCCTTAGGTTTCCCAAGGGACTAATTCTTACTGTCCCCTTTTCTGCCCTCAGTCCTATGTGGCATAGTGCTGTCCAGTCTTAAGCCACTGTCAGTGGTTTGCTGGAACATCAGGGCTGAGACTAATCATCAGAGAAGCACAAATTTGTTGTAGGCAACACCCTCTTCGTCTAGTGGTTCCCCTCTGTCATTCCTAGATTGAGCCTCTGTGCCTGAAGCCAGGATCATAGGAGACCAGGCTGCTCAGTCCCCTGGGCACCCCTCCTTACTTCCCATTGGTAAAAATACTTCTCTGAAGGCCATGAACCTCCATGGGCAGCTGTTCCCCAACAGAACTCCAATGATCAGTGCTGTCTCCACGGAAACCATGTCTGAGACGCCTAGCCAGGACTAAACTAAAGCTGGTGCCATTCCGTTGTATGGTCAGGTTGCTGGCCTTGGTAGCACAGGCACTACCATTTGGCATTGTGGGAAATCAGAGCAGGTGATCAGTAGGATGTCCTTGGTAAAGGACAGGGGAATAGGACAGGCTCCTAAAGACTCAAGAGCTCAGCAGAGGAGGTAAAAGCCTGTTAGCTTCTCCCAGCCCAGGACGAATGGGCAGTCTGTGGTTTACTGGAGCATCAGGACTGAGACTAATCAACAGGGAAGCATATGTCTGTTGTAGGCCACATCCCCCAGTCTAGTGGCTCCCCTCTGTCATTCCTAGATTCAGCCTCTGTGCCTGAAGCAGGACTTGGCTAACGCCTAGCTGTGAGAAAGGCAGGCCCACAGAATGGGCCATACTCACCAAACACTGGACTGATCTCAGGGAGTCACAGATGCTGGTTGTCTGGACCTCAGCAGAGCACTGGCCTAGGAATTTATCCTTCTCCCGGTGAGCGGATTATGACTTTCTTTTCTGACACTAATCAGATTGTAGACAAGGCTGGCCTTGAGGGAGTTACCACTGCCTAGGGTGCTGGGGGTGGGGTGGGCAGAAGGGGTTCAGGCAGTCAGTGTCTAAAGGAAGGAAACCAAGGCCCAGAAAAGGAGGGGAAATATGACTTTCATTGGTTGTAGGGCTATGCCTCACATGTACATGGCCTCCAGAAACAACTGGGCCATCATCTAGACAGTCCTGGGCTGGGGCTACACCTCACTTTGTCCCATTCACTGAGAAAACCCATCGGTGGACCTTGATGTTCCATGTAGCAGCATCTATCCATTTTTTTTCTTGCCTTTCAGCCCCGCCTCTTGCATTTCAACCCCATGGCCTGCAAATTTGATACTCTGTGTAGTCCCATTTCCTGTACCTGTTCCTCTAGCTTCCTCCTCTGGGGCCTCTAGGCTCTTCTCTTGTGTCTTAGGATCACCCCGCTAGAATACCTATTTCAGATCAGTTTCTTTTCTTCAAACTCATTTGTTTGAAGCCTGGATAGAATTTTTTTTTTTTTTTTTCGAGACAGGGTTTCTCTGTGTAGCCCTGGCTGTCCTGGAACTCACTCTGTAGACCAGGCTGGCCTCGAACTCAGAAATCCGCCTGCCTCTGCCTCCCGAATGCTGGGATTAAAGGTGTGCGCCACCACCTCATGTTTCTTGTCTTGACCATTCTCTTCTACACTGAAGTGGTATAAGAGGCGTGTTGTACTGCTGTTGTCTTCCTCACCGTGAGGCACTTCACAGGTGCATGATGATAAATATCTGGGGATTAAATTGGTGGATGCCCACTGCAAAGGGCTAGCCAGTGCCTTTCCATTTGGGGGCATCTTATAGTGCATGACCTTACAGACCTTTCCCACAGTAATCAAACGTTGGAAATGTTGGCTTTTGTAGGATACAGTGGTGTTAACATTTCCTGGCAATGTGAACAAATGTTTACCTACTCTAGGGCAATAATGACAGAGAAATGGTTTTGCCCAAGTACTGCTTGGCGAACTGATGAGCTACTTGGAGTGAATTATAGGAGTGTGGATGATCAAAGGCAGTTGTATTACCAGAAAGTCAATCCCATTAAGAGTGGTGATTCAGCTGGGTGAGGTGGTGCATGCCTTTAGATCCCAGCACTTGGGAAGCAGGTGGATCTCTGTGAGTTAGGGGTCAGCCTGGTCTACACAAAGAAACTCTGAGGGGGTCGGGAAGGGGGGGGGGGGGGGAATGAGGGAGTGACAATTCAAGCTGGATGGGGTGGTGGTGGTGTGCCTTAATCCTGGCATAGGCAGAGGCAGGGTGATCTCTTGAGTTCAAGGTCAGATTGGTCTACAAAGCAAGTTCCAGGACAGTCAGGGCTGTTAGGCAGAAACCCTGGGTATGTGTGATGGGTCACAAAAGTTGTCTGTCTAGAGTTTTCTACATAGCTTGCAGGCAGCTCAGCTAGTTTAAGTATCTATTTTCCAGCAATGGTTTATTGATTGTCTTGTCTTAGGGAAGGCTCTGTGTATCTTGCAAGTTTTAGGCGCTTGCTGAGCCTGTTTTATTTACTTACTGAGTCTTTAGAATCTCTTTTTGGAGGAAATGTTTCAATCTCTAGTGAGTAGCTTCCCAAGAGTCTTGGATCTAATAGGTGTGGTCACCACTATTGATTATCAGGGCCCAGCCCTGGTTGAGTACTTTGGGTGGCATGCAACATCTGCAGTGTGAACTGTGCTCTGTCATCCCTTAGCCAAGGGCCCCTACCTTCTGATTTCTATTTGGTTTCACAAATCTATGTAAAACACCAAACATAGAAAAAGCCCCGTTTATCAGCTCAATCTCAGGAGGAAGTGACTTTATAATCCTAGCTTTCCCTTTAAGTGGGATAGGTGGGTAGAGATGCACTCAGTCTCAGTCCTTGCTAGCGCCTACAGCTGGTCCTGGAGCTTGCTGCCCCAGCTGCCTTGGTTATTCTAGCAGTACTCAGAAATCGAAGGGATGGCCCTCACCACTACAGAAAGAATGTCTCCCTCCAGGACCCAGCAGACAGGGAGCAGCTAGGCTCCTCCCACATGCTGGTTCTCATTTACCACAAACAGACTGGAACCAAAGTTTACTCTCAGTGGGACATCCAGGTACACTAGGGCCTGGAGCGGATCCTGTCACAGGACGTTCAGGGACATGGGTTGAGTTCAGCTTCACCCACAAGGCAAGCTGTAACTGTTCAGCAGGGATACACAGTCAGCCTACGCATGCTTTCTTTGACAAGACAACAGAAGCAGAGAGACAACACAAAAGCTCCTGCGGTTATCAGAGAGGATTCATTTATTCTGAGGTGAAGTTGTTACACAATAATTCCTATTCCTGGCAGACTTGTGCCGTCTTCCAGGCTCAGGAACAGAAGTGCTGCTGCTGCTTCTTAAGGGTAGAGTCTGTCCATGATGAGGAGTTCCAGGTAAACTGGCTCAGGCTCCGCTCTGCATTCGGAGCCGGATCTCCATTCTGAGGAAGGCCTTGAGGTTCTCATCTGTCACACGCTCCTCTAGAATGGCCAGGGCCTTCTCCCCACCATCCTGGTAGAGCCTCAGCAGAGCCTCTGCATAGTCTACCCATACACAGTTAGGGCAGCCACTCATACAGCAGTTTGTGGGAGGTTCAAGCTCAGGTGGCAGAGCGTATGGAGGCCCTATGGAGGTCCCCCTGGGCAGGGAGGCCTTTAGCTCCTTGTCATCCTCTGTACCTACTTGGAAACCTTCTTCCCTGTGGTCCGTCCCCAGCTTTCTGCAGCTATCAGTGACTTGCACTGGAGCATGGTGTCTGTGAAGAACGCTGTGTCTACCTCGGGGAAGCCTCTGGCAGCAGTCCCGGCTGGAGAAATGGTGCGTTCCCTGCGAACAGGGGATGATCCGTATGACTCTCCAGGAAGCCGTTCCCGGCTCTGGGAAGTGTCCCACCTTCCTAGCCTTGGGATGGTGGCTTAACATCCTTCTCAGCCTCACTTCCTGCAGAACCATAGACCAGTTACTATATTTGACTTCTGTATACTGTTTCCCTATCTGTGAAGTGGACATACTGGTTGGTATGATAAAAAACTTGTTAAGGGCTCGCTCAGTTCAGTGCCTGGCACTGGGCATTCGCTCTCAAAGTTTGCACGAGGTACAACTCTAGATCAGACAGACAGACGACAAATCTTGGACAAGATAAGGGGAAGGCCATTGGGTCGGCTGACCCTCATCAGCCAGCTATAGCTAAGCACTTCTCTGACCATGTTTATACTACATCCTCAGCCCCAGTAAGGGACAGTGGGTCACCCCATTTTCCGTCTCTCACGTCTCGAAGGCCCTCGGGTCCCCTTCCTTGCTATTCACCCATGACCCTGGTTACTGTTACTCTTGCAGTTTACTTGCCCACTAACTCGTCTGGGGCCCAGACCTGAAGAAGAAAGCTCTCAGTGAGCACGCTGACCATGATTCCTCCAAGCGCCGGCCTGCCTCCCAGACCGGGGATACCCCGGCTGCACGAAAGGCTTCGCGCAACCCAGCTGGGGCACTGGAGCCCGCTCAGGCCGCGGGTATTTGTCCAGCACCAGAGCGCAGCTGCCACCCGGCCTCCCCGGGACAGGTTCTGCATCAGCGAGCCCATAGCTGGAGCGGATGCCGGAGCCAATGAGCTTGAGACGCAGCGCAGGAAGCGGAAGTGATGCTCACAGGCCCGGGGCTTGGATGAGGGCGGAACCGGCTTCGTGCAGGACGCTCTTAGGGTAATAATGGCGAGGCCGGCTTTAGTGGCGCGGGCGACCGTGCGGTCCGCCGGTCTTGGAGGCTCGGGACAGCCGCAGGCTCGGCGGGGGCAGCAGGGACAGTGGCGCTCGGCCTCGCGGCCGGGACAGCGCAGGTGGGTGCCATCCCCGGGAGAGGACCCAATTGGGAACTTTTCTAGGTACCTCAGCCCAGGCCCACACTCAGCCTCGTGTTGAATGAACGGAGGTGAGTGTCTCAAGTTTCTTGTGAACCACGAACCGGGTATGAGGTCAGGGCCGCCAGCCTCCCTGGGCTCTAGAGCGCCTTTTGCCTCACTGTGCTGAGAAAAGCCAGTTCAGGGCAGCTTGGGTCGAGGGTGAGGAGAGGATCCTGAACCGTTTCTTTACAGGCTTAATTCCTACCATGTTTCTGGTTGTTATACATGGGAAGGGTTACACTCCTCCTGGGTTTTCTTTCCAGCAAAGAAAAGAAGAAAGTGGATTGCAAGCCTAAGAACCAGGATGAGCAAGAAATCCCTTTCAGGCTTCGAGAGATTATGAGGAGCCGACAGGAGATGAAAAAGACGCTAAGTAACAAGAAGAGAAAAAAGGAGGGTATGTACAGCCTTTGCTAAGTGGCCTTGTCTGCACCCGTCCAGTTGCCCAAATACTTAAAGGCTTTTGAGGTGCAGGGAATACACCAAGACCCTACTGGGAGTGCTGGGTACGGGAAAGAGCACAGGGCAGATTTTACAGCAGTGCTTTTATAATTTATATAAGAGTACTTGGACTTTTGAGCTGTTGAGGTTTTCTTTTCTCTCTCTCTTTTTTTTTTTTGGTTTTTCAAGATAAGAGTTTCTCTGTGTAGCCCTGGCTGTCCTGGAACTCACTCTGTAGACCAGGCTGGCCTCGAACTCAGAAATCTGCCTGCCTTTGCCTCCCAAGTGCTGGGATTAAAGGCGTGCCCCACCCGCCACCCACCGCCCGACTGAACTGAATATTTTAGGTTTCTCTCTGCTTGCCAATAAGCTTGGTCCTCCCCTCTTGTGTCTGTACGAGGAAAATGGTCGTGGGCTGCTTACCTGTCCCAACCACTTCTTCCTGAACTTCCTCCACACCTACTCTGGGTGTCCTTTCTCCTCAGCCCAGGTGGCTTTCAAGAAGACATTGGAAAAGGAAGCAAAGGGAGAGGAGCCAGACATCGCCGTCCCCAAGTTCAAGCAAAGGAAGGGGGAGTCTGATGTGGCCTACATCCAGCGCATGGAGCAGGAGGCCCAGCATGTGCTGTTTCTTAGCAAGAACCAGGCTACTCGGCAGCCAGAGGTGCAGGCAGCTCCCAAGAAGGAGAAGTCTGAGCGGAAGAAAGCGTGAGTTGAGCCTGGAGGCCTCCAAGATGCGAGGCTGTGGGTTTTGGAGTTCTCTGGTGATGATAGTGCTTCATGAGTTAGCCTTGTCCGACATCTGACGACTCAGGAGAATCATGAGCTAAAGCCGTGATCACAGCAGCTTCTCAGCATAGGAAGCTGGAGCCAGTCCGTAGTCCACAGACCCTGTTCCCGCTTCGTTAGTTTGTTCCTCTGGAAACAACACTAGAGGCTTTAAGAACTGGACAGGAAGGGGCAGTTGTCTGCCTTCGAGCCACTGGTGTAGGAAAGTGGAGAAAGATAAGCGTGGTGTGTGCTACAGGAGAGCTTGCTGGGTGCTGGGCACAATATCCTTCAGGGAGCAACCCCATGCAATGACCCATGTGGGGCTGACACGTAGCCTGCTACCTGAACTGTAGTGGGGTTGTTGCTAGTGTCCCTCTTGGTCTGAAAGAGATTTCAGTTTGTGTTTTTCTGCAAGTTCTGTTCCTTCTTGGCCTGGTGTCCTTAACTATAAAGAGGAGATGATGTCACTTTCATGATGCTCAGATGTGCTTGTCTATTGTCCACGGAGATGGTGTCCCCACCATGAGCTTGGTTTCCTCTATCTGCTCAGTCAGTCACCCGGCTTGGGCCTAGATAGAGGGAGAGGGTGAGGTAGTTTTGTCAAAAAGGAAAAATGTGTGTGTGTGTGTGTATGCATTGTACGTGTGTATACATATATAAGTGTGTATGTATATATGTGCACATGTATGTTTTAGTCAGGGTTTCTATTCCTGCACAAAACATCATGAATAAGAAGCAAGTTGGGGAGGAAAGGGTTTATTCAGCTTACTTCCACATTGCTGTTGATCACCAGAGGAAGTCAGGACTGGAACTCAAGCAGCTCAGGAAACAGGAGCTGACGCAGAGGCCATGGAGAGATATTCCTTGCTGGCTTGCTTGCTCTAGCTTGCTCAGCCTGCTCTCTTATAGAACCCAAGACTTCCAGCCTAGGGAATGGCACCACCCTTAAGGGGCCCTACCCCCTTGATCACTAATTGAGAAAATGCCCCACAGCTGGATCTCATGGAGGCACTTCCCCAACTGAAACTCCCTTCTCTGTGATAACTCCAGCCTGTGTCAAGTTGGCACACAAAACCAGTCAGTACAATATATATATATATATATATATATGTGTGTGTATGTATTATGTATGTGTATATACATATATAAGTGTGTGCGCACACACACACACACACACACACACTTACATGTATAGAGAGACATAGAAAGAGAAGGGGGTATTAATCACAACTTGCAGGAAGAATCAGTCGGGGCTTTCATTGAAAGGCCGAAGATGGAGCCCTGCTGTGAGTTTAGGCCAGACAGGTCCAAAAAACAAACAAACAAAGATGACTACAGATAGCTACCTATTGTTCCTCTTCAGTAGTACAAGAAATATGCCTCAGCCGGGTGGTGGTGCACGCCTTTAATCCCAGCACTTGGGAGGCAGAGGCAGGTGGATTTCTGAGTTCGAGGCCAGCCTGGTCTACAGAGTAAGTTCCAGGACAGCCAGGGCTACACAGAGAAACCCTGTCTCGAAAAACAAAACAAAACAGCCGGGCAGTGGTGGCGCACGCCTTTAATCCCAGCATTTGGGAGGCAGAGGCAGGCGGATTTCTGAGTTCGAGGCCAGCCTGGTCTACAGAGTGAGTTCCAGTATAGCCAGAGCTACACAGAGAAACCCTATCTCGAAAAATCCAAAAAAAAACAAAACAAAACAAAACAAAAAAAAAAGCAAAGTGTGTGTGGGGGGATGTGATAAAATTGTCTTCTATCTCATTCTAATGCCACAGTCACAGGAGCCGGAGCCCATCCCAATCTCAAGTGCTCACAAAGCTGTGGTGTGCACTCATAGTGCTTTGCAAACACTCTGACCCAGCCTCACACCTGATCCCCCAGATGGGGTGTATTATCCCAGGTAGATAGCCCAAGGTTCAGCAGTGTGGCCATGCTCCATACACGCCACGTAGCTGGATCCTTTCCAAAATATCTAGGTTTTTGTTCCCTGGGGTTGAGAAATACTGACTGGGGACCCTTGGAGAGCCTGTTAGATGCAGAACATGGGTTTGTATCCGACCCCAAATTTTGGAACCCTCGAGGACAGGCTGACTTCTACTGTCCCTAAAATGGACCAAGAGCTTAGGAATCTAGAAAACCTGTGCTTTTCCCCAGGTACCAGAAGCGACGACTTGAAAAGGCACAGAAGAAAAGGGAAGCAAGAGCAGTCGACAGATTGGAGCAGGAGCTGCTAAAAGGTAGCTCTTCCAGTAGCAGGCACGGAAGCTGGGCCCGGGGTTCCCACTGTGGGTGGCCCCTGTGGACTCCCAGGCTCACCACCACTAGTAGGCCAGTGGATGAGTGATTTCTGAAGCCTTCTAGAAAGGGAGGGTGGTTGAGTGGGTCAGAAACGACATGGGCTCCTGTTCACTGTCTCCAGATACTGTGAAGTTTGGAGAAGTTGTGCTGCAGCCCCCTGAGCTGACAGTTCAGCCTAGAAGGAGCACAAGCAGAGATGCGGTACGAGGCGACCCGGGAATGCAAAGAGGGCGTGGTTGCAGGGTCTTCCCCTTGCCGAGGAGCAAAAGTGTCCTGGCCCAAGACCTTCTTCCTGGGCTCTTAGCTGCTGAGCAGCCAGAGCCCTTTGGCCCCTTCTTTTCTAGCTGATCTCATGCTTCTCTCTCTTCCTCAGCCTGGCAAGAAATCACTAATGTTGAAGATGCTGTTGGGCCCTGGTGGTACGTCCCCGGCTCCAGCCACCTCGCTGGCCCGCCAGCGGATCCTGGGGGAAGAGCGGGAACGGGCTGTGCAGGCTTACAGAGCCCTGAAGAAGCTGCATCGACAGGAAGTGACACCTGCACAGCCACCAGGCAGCTCTTCCCAGAGGACACTCCAGGCTTGTCTGTGATGGAGGGACATTGGAGGACTGGTCCGGGAGCTGCTAGGCCTGGATAAGGGAGAGGCAGCGGATGTTTGTCCCTGGAGAAGGTCCTGAGAATGAGCTCTCAGTTGGGAAGGGTGGTTTTCCTTCCTCTGAAGATTGTCCTTATGAGAGTAACCACCACTGGATCCCGTCTCATACAGGCAAACTCCCCCAACACTTGCCTGAGACACAGGTGTGAGAGCCGGTATTTTCCCTGAGCCTAAGTTCATTCTGAAACAAGTCTCTGCTGAGACAAGCTAGGACCATTGTAGAATGGACTCAATCCCTTAATCCAGCTAATTACTTGAGCTGCTGGTGTAGGTCAGCCTATTGTTTTAAGAAGCTCCCATGGGCTCACTGCAGCCATTGGAAGGCAGGGACAGAGCAAAGCAGGCTAGTGGGCTAGTGGAAGGGCAAGGTGGGGGGCGGAGCTTGCAGTCCCCACCTTTTTTTTTTTT
>JADRCC010242588.1:0-11290 GCA_019843855.1 Hylomyscus alleni | reverse complement strand
AAAAAAAAAAAAAAAAAAAAAATTTGTTTTATGCAAGTACACTGTTTTTGTCTTTAGACATACCACTAGAAGCCATTGGATACTAATACAAATGGTTATGAGCACAGGACCTCTAGAAGAGCAGTCAGTGCTCTTAACCACTGAGCCATCTCTCCAGCCCCTCCCCAGCCTTTTTAATCTTGTATCTTTCTCATCTGCAAAACTAGTAACATGTGGATAATGTTGCCAAGTTCTGCCATCAGCTCAGGATGGAGTCTCTGCCTGGAGGGATTTTTGTCCTCAAGACACCTTTTCTATTGTCTCAGCAATTTCTCACCTTTTCTATTGTGCAGCAGAGTTTCTCTTCAGTGTTGCTGACATCTTGAACAATTACAACTGCTTTCTTAGTACCCACCTGGACGATCTGTTTTGAAACTCACTATACCAAATTAGTCTAATATCTTTAAATTCACCTTGACTCGAGTTCTCAGGACATGAGTAAAATGAAGCCAAATTCCTAACAGAAATATTATATAAAGAGCTCCAAACCCAGTCCTTGGTCATATCTGAAACCTTGGGAGCCTGGTTTCCTCTGTGTATAGTTTTCTCTGCACTGTTATCCCTCAAGTTTCCATGAGAATGGCCCATTAAACCCTGATTCCAGCATATCAGGGCTTTTTATCCACAAAACAGTTCCAAGGGCCTATGAACCACATTGCCAGGGTTATTATCATTGCCATGGTCCAACTCCTGGTATTAAGTGCCTTAGCCATGGACCTTACTCCTAGTACTAATTGCCTTAACCATGGCCCCACTTCTAGTACCAATTGTCCTAGTCATGGCCCCATTCCTAGTACTAATTGCCTTAGTCATGGCCCCACTTCCGATACTAATTACCTTAGTCTATTTTCCTGTTACTGTAAAATTTTTTTAAATGACAAAATCAATTTAGAGAGAAGAGTTCAAGGTATGGGAGGGAAGCCAAAACAGCAGGAACTTGAAGCAATTGGTCACAGAGCATCAAATGAAGCCTATCTTCTCCATTTTATACCTTACTAGTCCAGGGTCCTAGCAAGGCCTCTGAAGCCACCACCTATTGATTTCCTTAATATGAACTTTAAGCCACTACGTCAACAGAGGCTAAGAGGCATTCTCCAATATGGCTATATGGGAATTTTAAAAGTGCTGCATTTTGATCACAATCTCTTTGGGGTCCAAACAATGAAATGGGAAACATTGGGAGAAAAGTCAATAGAAACTGCAATACAGGAAGACCAGCCTTTAGTAATCTCTCAGCTCACAAGGCAGAAGTAATTACCATTTTATGCTGACTGACTGGAATTTCCTGATTGTTATATACAATGGTGCATGTGTCACCAGAGTGTGGGTCTCAATATGGTCCAGGATGCTGTCAACAACATGGGACTTCAATTAAGACTACCTCACATATATTAACATGTTTGGTCTCTTGATTTATTAGTTATCTTTCTTGTTGCTAGGACAAAATACCAGACAAAAAGCAACTAAAGGAAGCACAGGTTTATTTTGGCTCACAGTTCGAAGGTGCAGCCTGTTATGGCAGGAAAGGCCTGGAAGGAGCATGTGCGGCAGGCAGTCTGTCACGTTGCAGCCACAGTCTTGAAGCAGAGAAAAATGAATGTGGGTGCTCAGCTTGCTTTCAGGTTATTTTAGAAAACCTATTTTTTAAATTTCGGTCTAGGTCCCCAGCCTATGGGATGGTGCCACCCACATTCAGGCACAGACCTGCCTACGAGTGTATCTCCCAAGGGGTTCTAAATCCAATCTAATTGCCAACCAAAGTTAACCCAGAAGGATATGTAGGGAGCTCAGTGGAGAGTCTGGCACTCCAAATGCAAGCAAATCCCTTTTAAGAAGTCTACCCCTGAAGGGAAGTGCACCTGCTTCAGTTCCTTTGACCTATGCATCCCAGCTACTGTCTTCCTGTCCTCCAGAGCTCTCAGGCTCAGCAGCTTAAAACAATGAACCCCCATTCTACCACGAATGAACTCCTGTCCTATGAAGTCTCTCTGGCTTGGGAATTTGCACATGGCTAGGCTATTGATCTGGCTCAGGACTGATCGTGATGTCATGGTAAGCAGTCAGCCAGGGTTCTCTGCACCAGAAGGCTTGGCTGGCATGGAGGATCTTGCTTCCAGGATGGGTCAATTACAGGCATAGGCTGCATGATGCTCTAGGCAGAAGGCCTCAGAGACTCACTGTCTCACTGGTGTCCTCAGAGCAGGGCCCTGGCTTCCCTCGGACTGAGCAAACTATGAAGCATCCAAGAGAAAGAAGCAATGTTTCAGAATTGCACGCAACTATTCTTAGATATTCTAATGAACTCAAGGCTCTTTAAGGTCGAGACTACCAGAATATGGGGTCACTATGGCCAGTATGGAGTCTACCCAAATCAGAGAAATGATTTAATTTTCTGGCTGACAAATAGACAAATGATATGTAAGCTCCACGACAATAGGAGTGTGGCCTTTAGCTTTATACCTCTGAAGCAGTGCCAAGCACACACCCTCACAGATAATAGCTGCTCAAAAAATATTTTAGAGTAAATAATAAGAATTCTTTCTGTACCAAAGAATGGATACAGAAGATGTGGTTCATTTACACAATGGAATAATACTAAGCTATTAAAAACAAGGACATCAGGAATTTTGCAGGCAAAGGGATAGAACTAGAAAATATCATTCTGAGTGAGGTGACCCACACCTAAAAGGTACTCATCCTATGTACTCATAAGTGCATACTAGCCATAAAGTACAGGATACCCATGCTGTACTCCACAGACCCAAGGAAGTTAAACAAGGAGGAAGGCCCAAGTGAGGATGCTTGAATCTCACTTAGAAGGAGGAATAAAATAGTTGTAGGATATAGATGGAGAGAGGGGACTGGGCGAGGGAGGGGATAGGGAGGGAAACGAGGAAGAGATTCACGATCTGGTGTCTGGAGAGACAGGAGAGATGGCCAGAAGGCCAGGAGAGTGAATGCAGATCTACAGCTGGTGGGCATGAGAGGGAGAGGCATGCATCTCTAGGACATGCCGGAGACATGGGGTTGGTATGTTCCCAGGAATCTATGGGGCTGACTTTAGCTGAGACGCATAGCAGTGGGGATATCGAACCTGAAGAGGCCACCTCCTCTAGCCAGGCAGGATGTCTAGTGGAGACATAAGGCCACAAACCCACCCACTAAACCTTAGACCCCAAATTTGTCCTGTCTGCAAGAAATGCAGGGATAAAGATGAAGCAGAGACTGAGGGAACTGCCAACCAATAACCGGCTCAATTTGAGACCCATCTCATGGGCAAACACCAGTCCTTGACACTACTAATGATATTCTGTTATGCATCCAGACAGGAGCCTAGCATGACTGTCCTCTGAGAGGCTCTACCCAGCAGCTAACTGAAACAGATGCAGAGACCTACAGCTAAACATTGGATGGAGCTTGGAGGTTCTTATGAGAGAGTTGGGGGAAGAACTGTGGACCTAGAAGGGGATAGGAACTCCACAGGAAGACCAACAGACTCAACTAACTCGGATTCTCGGGAACTCTCAGAGAATGAACCACCAACCAAAGAGCATACATGAGCTGGACCTAGGCCCTTCGCACACACATGTAGCAGATGTGCAGCTCGATCATCATAGAGGTCCCCCAGCAACTAGAGTGACAGCTGTCCCTCAAGCTGTTTGTCTTGGAATCTATTCCCCTGACTGGGATGCCTAGTCTGGCCTCAGTGGAAAAGAATGTGCCTTCCCTGCAGAGGCTTGTGTACCAGGGTGGGGAAATACCCAGGGGGGGCCTTCCCCCTCTCAGAGGAGTGGAGGGGGTACGGGAGAGAGACTGTGTGAGGGCAAAGATGGGGGGGGTGGGCAGCAACTGGGATGTAAAGTGAATAAATAAGTAAAGTAATGGGGAAAAGAAAAGAATTGTTTCTGTAGAATCTGTCTCTGCAGGTTCATTCCATGAATTATAAAAGGGACACTTCATGGGGAATGGGACAAATTTAAAACAGCCGATAGAATAGAAATACAGCTTTACTAATGTTTACAGAAAAATGCAATCTGTAGAGTTCTTTCCACAGTACAGAATGTGATCAAGTCTGGTCAGGCACCAGGGATGGCAAATGTGACTCACTTGACTATTCTTGCTGGTCAACTTGACTACATGTGGAATTAACTAAAACTCAGCCGGGAGGGAAAACCTGTGAGAAACTTCTGCTTTAATGGAAATGGGAAGATCCACTTCTAATCTGGATGTTTGAGGTAGGAAGACACATCTTTCTTTCTTTTTTTTTTTTTTTTTTTTCTGAGACAGGGTTTCTCTGTGTAGCCCTGGTTGTCCTGTAGGCCAAGCTGGCCTCGAACTCAGAAATCTGCCTGTCTGCCTCCCAAGCACTGAGATTAAAGGCATGCACCACCACTGCCAGGTGGAAGACACATCTTTAATCCAGATCTTTTAAACTGGGAAAATTTACCTTCGATCTGGGTCACACCATATATATATATATGAAGCCCATATAACAACAAGGAAGAAGCAAGCTCTCTGCTCTTGCCCTGCGTGCCCTGGCCTCACTAGCGAGTCCATCTCTTCACTGGCGTTAGAGCCGACCTCTTCAGGACTCCAGATGATCCTGGAGACCAGCTGAGACACCCAGCCTTGTGAACTGAGCAACCACTGGATGCTTGGACTTTCCATTGACAGCCAGCCACTGTTTGATTAGCTAGACTTCAGCTTATAAATCATTCCACTAGGCTGGTGAGATGGCTCAGCGGTTAAGAACACTGACTGCTCTTCTGAAGGTCCTGAGTTCAAATCCCAGCAACCACATGGTGGCTCACAACCATTCGTAATGAGATCTGACGCCCTCTTCTGGTGTATCTAAAGACAGTGACAGTGTACTTATTTATAATATAATAAATAAAATCTTTAGGCAAGAGTGAGTGGGGCTGACCTGAGTGAGCAGAGGTCCTAAAAGTCAATTCCCAACAACCAGATGAAGGCTCACAACTATCTGTACAGCTACAGTGTGCTCATATACATAAAATAAATAAATAAATCTTTAAAAATAAATAAATAAATAAATAAATAAATCATTCCACTAAATCTCCAAATCTATCTTTAGATAGATAGATAGGTAGGTAGATAGATAAATATATATAGAGAGAGACATGAGGATTTACTAGAATATATATAGAGAGAATTTATATATTTATAAATATATTAAACTATATTTATATGATATATTATTGCTATATGTATATTATAATATTACATATTATGCTATAATATATTATATGTTGTATAATATTATATAATATTCTGTTATCGTATAATAGTATATATTATTATATTATATATAATACATTATATAATATATTTTATATACAATGTATTGTATATTATATAATACAATATATTTTTTATTTTGTATATATAAAATTATATTATATATTATATATAATTATAAATGTACTGTAATATATTATATATAATATATTATAAAAATATACTTAAATATATTATTAATATATTTTATATATTAAATAAATATTTTTCAATATATATAAATATGTGTAATCTATTTATTTTAAATATAATATATATTATACATTATACATTAGAGAAAGAGAGGAGAGAGAGAGATCCGTTCTGTAAGGTGTTCCTCTGAGAACCCTGACTGATACAGGAGGTACCAGGCTATCATAGCACCTTGCACTGTTTTAGACCCAGGGCACACAGCAGCAGGTGAAAGACACGCTCACCCGTTCACCTGCACTACATCTGCTTTGCCTGTAGGATGGCTCCAGTGGTAGAAATGCAACAACAGAAACAGGGGGCAGTTCCCTGTCCCCTTGTCAGTGGTGATGGCACTCCTTGCTCATCCCAAGTCACTCTGAGAGGAATACAGGGAAGAGCTATGCTATTCCCAGAGACCTCTGCGTGTGCACGCAGTCCCTGTGCAGAGAGGCAGGTGCGTTTCCAATATCAGCTGTCGAGGATGGCCCCTGGAGACTCCCAGAGGCAGGAAGTATAGCTAATCTCCACCTCTGACCTCCAGCTCTGTGTCCCAGCTCCCGTACTCCATTCATTACCCAGCTGAGCTGCTGCTGCACAAGGCATCTTCAGTTTCTGGCTGTGATGCATTCAATCGATGCCACACGTCTCAGATGGGCCCCAGGAAGGGGAAGTAAGTGTTCAAGCACAGCTGGTATGGGAGGAAGACATGAGCCACAGACGGGCAAGAGGCTGGTTTGTTATCAAGCCACCTCCCACAGCGTGATTGCAGCCTCATGCTCTGGGAACCTCGAAGCCAACTGGGGCCATGCCAAGCAGTCATTCCACAAAGGTGTAAAAGTGCCAGGCACTTATCTGACAGCCCTACAGTCAAGGCCAGAGTGGCATCTCCAGCTATCTAACACATGGTGGAGGTGCAGATGGTGACAGCATGAAGTCTGCAGGTGACATGGGAATGTTAGACCCAAAAGGTGACAGCAGGGAGGATGCAGATGGCTTCTGCTTCAACGCTTGCACAGACTAATCCCTCTCGTTCATTCACCCAGTGCGTATTTACCTACCAGCTGTGCCAGGCAAGCCTCCTCACCTAGAGCTGGCAAGTGAGAATTTGGTGACCTTACATCTAGATTTGTCTACTTTCTTCAGAGGCCTGTGCTGTGCAGACTTCAACACAAGCACTCAAAGAAGCCTTCTCTGTGCTGGGCAGACTCCATGCCTTGCCTGTCTGGTCAGTGGTATCTCTACCCCTATTCTCTGAGAGACCACAGGCCAACCTTCTCTGTTCCCACAGGAGCTCTCTCTCTCAGCCAAGTCACCCGAGCCCTCTCCACAGGAGCTTAAAGCTAGAAAACTAGAAATGGGGCTTCACTCCATTGTCTCACAAGGTGACGAGTAGCTCTTGCTGTCAGCTTGACCTGCCTAGAGTCACCTGGAAAGGAGGTTCCAATGAGGGATTGTCTACACTGGGTCATCAATAGCCATGTCTGAGAGAGATTGTCTGAACTGATGGAGGAAGACCTAACTCACTATATACACGTATGTACACATACTACATACATACTATATACATTCGCACGTACACACCCATATAGGTACTATATGTGTACCTGATACGTATAAGAGTTGAGAAACAGCGCTGAGCACAGGCAAGTGAGTATGAGTGCCCACGGGCATCCATTTCTCTCTGCTCGTAACTGTGGGTGTGGAGTCACTGGCTGTTTCAAGCTCCTGCAGCCTCAGTTTCCCTGCAGTGATGGACTGTAACCTGAAAGCCGAAACAGCCCCCTTTCTCTCATAAGGTGCTCTTTGTAGGAGTGTTTGATCACAACAACAGTGATGGAGCTGTCATACACAGGCAGCCCAAAGAATGTGGATTACCTCCCTAAGGAGTAATGCCCATCTTATCTGCAACCTCAACTGTCTGCCCTAGGCAGCTCCCTGCTCACTATCCCTCTACTCCATGGGATACCACGCGTCCCATCCCTCACTCATTGCCCCTAGCCTAAGGCATAGAGGTGGAAGAACAAACAGAGCCTTCCAGATCAAAGCAAACAGTGGTATTGCGTGAGGTGGACTTTGCCCTAGTTGAGAGAAGGCATACTGACATTAGCTGTCAAATAATGTGGTGTGGTGGAAGCCCAGAGCCAGCTGGAGGGCGTGCCAGCTTTCCATAGCTGGAACAAAAATACTCCAGATGACTCAAATGATAAAGAGAAAGGGGTTTGGCTCACAGCTTCGGATATTCTCGTCCTGGGTCAGTTGGCCCTGTGCCAGGGCCAAGGCAACCGGTGTGTTGGCAGGGAGCATGGATCAAAACTATCTTCACAACAAGAGGAAAGCCAAGAGAGAGAAAGGGAGGGTCCTCCCAACTCGTCCAGGACATACCTCGGTGACCTAACGTTCTAGCAAAACCGGACATCTTTTCATACACTGCCAATCCTTTTGTTTGTTTGTTGTTTGTAGTTTGAGATAGGGTTTCTCTGTGTACCCCTGTTTGTCCCATAACTCACCCTGCAGACCAGGCTGACCTCGCACTGAGAGATCTGCCTGCCTCTGCCTCCCATAATGCACCAATGCCGCCACCAAGACCCAGCATCAATTCACATTTCCCATGTGAAATTTCTCTTTGTGTTGCTTTCTGGTTTTCGACTGGGCCTCTTCTCTGCTCACTTTGTTTGCCTGTCAGACGAATTCCAAATATTTTCTCCTGTGTTTATCCATCATGCAAATTTGTAGCATCTTGCACCATTCACAGATTTTGATCTTATCATTGTTTTATTTTGATTTGTTTTTTTTTAATTGAAGATAATGATGCGTGAATAATCCTAACTGTGGCATTGGGCCAAGAATTGTTCTTAGCTCAGTGTTTTAATCAAGTTCGTTTTCTTTCCTTCAAGTGTGAAGAGGTCCATTTGCTTTTCTGAGCAGGGAATTAGTTAAATGAATCTGGGGTGGGGGTGGGGCATGAGTCCTTAAATGAATCTGGGGGTGGGGGGTGGGCATAAGTCCTTGCTCCTGAAGCTGCTGCTCCTCCGGTGATGGGAAGGAGAGGAGGGTAGGTCCCCTGAGCAACCCCTGGTGACAGGAGACCTTCAACTTCAGTCCCTACTGGCTCAGCCTCAGTCACCTGCTACCTCCCCATTCCCCTTCTTTTATGAAGGTCCTTCTGGGGCTGAGGTGACAGTTCAGTCAATAAAGTACTCTGTTGTTTAAGACAGACTTAATGAATGAAGTGAAGAGGTCCATTTGCTTTTTTTTTTTTTTTTTTTTTGGTTTTTTGAGACAGGGTTTCTCTGTATAGCCCTGGCTGTCCTGGAACTCACTCTGTAGACCAGGCTGGCCTCGAACTCAGAAATCCACCTGCCTCTGCCTCCCAAGTGCTGGGATTAAAGGCGTGCGCCACCACCGCCCGGCCCATTTGCTTTTTTAAGCAGGAAATTAGTTAAATGAATCTGGGGGTGGGGGTGGGGCATGAGTCCTTAAACAAATCTGGGGGTGAGGGGTGGGCCTGAATGAAGACCTGAGTTCAGATCTCCAGCACCGACATAAAAATAGACATCTAGCCAGGTGGTGGTGGCACACTCCTTTAATCCCAGCACTTGGGAGGAAGAGGCAGGCAGATTTCTGAGTTTGAGGCCAGCCTGGTCTACAGAGTAAGTTCCAGGACAGCCAGGGCTACACAGAGAAACCCTGTCTCAAAAAACAAATCGAACAAACAAACGAGCCAGATGATGGACATACACCTATAGTCCCAGCACTGGGGAGGAAGTAGAGGAGAATCTCCAGTCTTGGTTGGCCTCTAGTCTAGCTGAATTGGTGAGTTCTCAGTTCAGTGTGAAACTGTCTCAAAGAATTAGGAGGAGAGCCATCGGAAAGACGCTCAATGTCATGCATGATGCGGGCACACGAAGATGCACATATGAGTATGTACACACACACACTGTAAAAACTGAGCAAACAGGGACACCTCATAAAAATACCAAGGAGCAAGGAATGTCCATTAAGCCTAAAGACAGAGCTTCAGAAGAGTTTACCGAGCAAACATCAGTCCCCAGGAGATGCCCTAATTGTGGGGAGTAATGCCTGGTTCCAGGAAACATCCCTGGGAGGGTGGATTCCCCTCATCCCTCCTATGTGTAATTGGTATCTCCCCCTCATCTGGGGCATAAAGGTCAATGAGAACAGAAGGCAATGGGCTCCACCAATGAGAGATAACCAACTCCTGCTGTAAACCTATGCACTGAAAGGTATAAAAAGTGTGTGTGCTTTTGTTCCTG
Source organism: Hylomyscus alleni (assembly GCA_019843855.1). Lineage (NCBI taxonomy): Eukaryota > Metazoa > Chordata > Mammalia > Rodentia > Muridae > Hylomyscus > Hylomyscus alleni. The sequence continues at coordinate 1,487 of JADRCC010242588.1, read as the reverse complement.
GTCATCACCTTTGCTCTGAATGCAAGATGACCCCAGTATACTGGCATTAAAAAACCTCTAGCAATTTGCAGCGATCTCCCTCCTGATTCTTGACGAGTGGAGGACCCACGCTGGAATCTAACAACACAAAGTAAAAAGTTAAATGATAACAATTTTTAAAAATAAAAGCTCTTTGATGTGTCTCCCCTCCTGGTAGTCAATCATGAGTTCCAAACCGCCAACCACCTGCAAGACCAACAGGCAGTCATGTTAGCCATGCAAGCTGACACGAGCAAGCAACCATTGTGCTCCACACAAACCCTGCTCTTAGGCTCCAGAGGGTGCGGGCAACTCAAGGCCCTTCTTTCATGGCCAGGGACCGATCTATTTGCTTTCTTATTCAAATATCCCAGGCTTTGCTGCCAAGGCTAGGAGATCAAGACACACCCACCTGGGAAACCACTATGACACCACTAGGTACACCAGAGGCTCTAGGACTGTCCCTAACCCCACCGGCTTTTAAAATCTCTTTACTATTGTTTCATGGAATTCTGTTTTACTGAACAGAATTCAATCTGTTGCTTGAATAAGGTAGATTTGCAAAAATACTACTAGGCTAGGTTAATCTCAGCGCTAGGAGGCTGGGTAAGAGATTCTCGGGTTCAAGACTGGTTATGGTCACGTAATGAGTTTTAGGCCAGCCTGGGCTACAGTGTGAAATTCTACCTCCACCAATGGAGCTTAAAATGGAGCCCGGGAGTTTCAAGCTCTTGACCATGACACTATATCCTTACCTGATACGGTTTTAGAACCTGTCAAGTGTGAGACAGATCTGAAGTACATCCCAGATTAGTGGGAGGGTTCAGCTAACACATAGAACTTCCTCAGCTGAGCTTAAGGAAACTCCTTCTCATAGTTATTCTGCTCATTCTCATGCTACTAGAGGGTGGCTGGCAGAGAGGGGTGAATAGGTAGGAGGGGCCTGCCTCTGAGTTTTAATGGAAAGATTCTATCCTACCTGAGAGGCTCCCATAGCCTGCGTAGCACTGGATCCATGCAGAAGAGTAGCTTTTAGGGCAGCGGCAGGGGGAGGGGAGTGTATAGGGGAGGATGACGATAGAGAAGAGCTCAGAAGCTGCCACTGAGGCGTCGGGCATCCCCTGCGCACATCTGGAATGACAGCGGGGAGCTTGTGCAAGAAAGAGGTCACAGCTCTTCCTTTAGCCAAGCAAGACTTCGAGAGCCTTTAAAAGGGGGGCTTGCACTCTCTCTTCCACTCTGAACTTTGAAGATCCCATGTGAGTGTGTAAGGGCGTGTCATATCAAATGCAGACAAGTAGATTCCTACTCCACCTGCCCTACCTCCTCACCCCCACCCCCACCCCTCCACCCACCCCTCCTTCTCTTCCATCTCTGTCCTCTCAGGAAAGGAAACAATCCTAGTCAGGTTTTTGTTAACAAAGGCTTGCATCTTGAGAGAAAATGGAACCTCCATTGAGAAAATGCCC
>JADRCC010242569.1:0-31793 GCA_019843855.1 Hylomyscus alleni | reverse complement strand
AGAGAGAGAGAGAGAGAGAGAGAGAGAGAGAGAGAGAGAGAGAGAAGCTTGCTTTTTCCTCTTTTTATCTGCCTGGAACACCAGGCCATGGGACCATACCACTTGCATTGAGAGCAGATCTTCTCTCACTTAAACCTCTTCATAGACTTCCCAGGAGGTGTGTCTCCTAGGTAATTCCTAATTCAGTTAACAACCAACTTTGGCCATGACAAAGTGGTCTGCAATATTACTATGAAATCAATGCTATACATCTGTGGCTTGGTGTCACCTTTCTTCCTTGACTGCTTTCCATACTAGACCTCATCTCCTGAGGCTGAGGGATATTCATTTTCATCTGCTTCATTTATAATTGATACCAGATAGGTGCTCAGTAAATACTTGTGAAAAGAACACAAGAAAGTTGGGAAAGAAATGGTTGGGAATAGAGCATAAAGGACTCTTCTAGATTCCATTGGTTGGATTAACATCACAGTTGCATCATTTGCTCATTTATCCTGGGATAATATTTTTGACAGGTGTTTACATCTTTCCCACTGCTGTGTGCCGTATGGAATAGCTTTTTCCATGTCTTCTATTTTCATTCAATTTTCCAAGAGAGAACCCTCTTATGAAGATTATACTAAAAGCGTATAAAACTCCAACTTCAAGAACTGCACATGAGCATTAATGCTGTCTATGGAGTTGGCACAGCCACCCCTTGGCTGTTTCATCATGAAGTGTATTTTAGGATTAGAAAGTCATGAAGCCAATGACCAGAGACCTCAGGGTCACATGGGGATATCTTCCTAGTGCAGAGAAGAGAAACACAGTCACGCTGCCAACTTCTGAGAGTTAACCTCCCAGGCAATTTCTGAGCTTTCCCAGAAGCTGTAGCTTGAAATTATTCTTTTCTTGCTGCTAAATACCAAGGGTCCCTTTCCTGGACTGTCTGAGTTAAACTCTCTGACATACCTGGGACATATGGTCCAGCTAACTCAGAAATTACCAGGATCAGAGGAGGCTAGGTTATGCGCCTCTCCTTCAGAGTCATTTTATCATTTATTTTTATATACATATATTTCTCTGTATACTGTGATTATTATTTTTGTGTGGTGCTAGGGACAGGATGAAGGGGAATTTTGTTACTGCTGGTTTTCCGGCTTATATGGAGGCTAGCAGGGAACTATATGAGGTTGGGGCTAACCACACTCAGTTCTCTTTGATGTTGGGGATTGGACCCAGAGTTACGTGCCTGCTGGGCAAGTGTTCGACTGACCAAGCTACATTTCAACACCATCTTCTTCCTGTCATGAAGCAAAACTATAGCTACAGACTCACATCCTTGGTACTCAGGAAGCAAAGGGGATATTTAATCTCTAGCTGAAGTCAGAGAAATCTTTGGCCATTGCTCTCCTTGGCCTGGCTAAGGTCACGTGCCTCTCCTACAGATACCACTTTGCTTTTTATTTTTACATATATTTTTGATATATACCGTGATCATTATTTTTGTGTGGTGTTAGAGATGGGATGCAGGGCTTCCCATCTCTATGAGCTCTGCCACTGAGCTACATCCATCCTTAGCCCCTTAATGTAATTTTTTTCTTTCATTTTTAAGCAATACCACTAAGCTACAGTTGCCATGTCATATGATCTTGTACACATGTACAGTTCATAGGGTTGGGGTATGTTTGCATGCTGGTGGTCATGTTGCTACCACCATGGATATTCAGAACACACTCATCATATGGAGAGGAGGCTCCTGAGATGAATCCTTCCTTCCCTAGTCTACATTCTTCTACCCCTAGCAAATACAGACCCGCTCTCTGCATCCACGGTGTCTTCCATCCTGCTCATTTCACATAAATAGCCCCCTATAACATGTGCCCACGGTGACTAGCTTGTGTCACTTAGCCGGGTGTCTTGCAGGCTCGTGTAAGCCGTAGAATTATAAACATGTTTGTGTGTAATGTGGAAGAGGGTATGAAGGTGCCTCATTCCTTTTTATTCTGAAATAATTTTCCATTGTGTGGATATGCTGTATGTGATTTATCTGTGCACTAGCCGGTGTATGTGAGATGCTTATACATATTGGCTATTATCAATGGTGGTGCTGGAATCGTTTGTGCCACAAGTTTCTGGGGATACATGGTTTTAATCCTGTTGGGAGTAGAGTTGCTGAGTGTGCAGTAACTCTTAACTCTTAGCATCTTGAAGAACTTCCAAACTGGGTCCCATGGCAGCTGCTCTATATCACATTCTCAGCAGCAATGTGTGACACTGCCTGCCTGCCTGCCCTCCTTCCTTCTCTCACTATTTCTCTTTCTCTTGTTCTCTCTCTCTCTCTTTCTTTCTTTTTTTTCTTTCCTTTTCCTTTTTTCTTGAGGCAGGATCTTGCTAATATAATCTGGATGATCTTAGTATGTAACCCAAGTTGGCCTTGAACCGGGTGACTTTTTGCCCCCTCCCTCCCTTCTCTCACCTTCCTTCCTTCCTCCCTTCCTTCCTTCTTTCCTTGCTTGCTTGCTTCTGTCTCTTCTTTTCTTTGTGAGGAGGGCAAGGTCTCATTTTATAGCTCAGGCTAGTCTTGAACTCACAGCCTCCCAGTCTCTGTCACTAGACTGCTTGGATTCAGGCCTGCAGCATTGCACCTGTTTTCCATGTGTTATCATCCTTTTACATTATTTTAATTAATTAATTTGTTCGTTTATTTATTTTATGCGAATTGGTATTTTGACTGCATGTATGTCTGTACATAATGTGTGCCTGGTGCCTGAGGAAGCCAGATTGTAGTTCCAGATTTTTTTTTATTAGATATTTTCTTATTTACAATATCTCCTTTCCCAGGTTCCCCTCCAAAAAAATAAAATAAAATAAAATAAGAAAAAAATAAAAAAAAAAACAAAAATGAAAACAATCCCCTGTTCCCTCCCCCAAAAAATTCCAGATGGTTTTAAGCTGCCATGTGGATGCTGGGAATTGAACCTAGGTCCTCTGGAGGAGCAGCAGTGCTGCTCACTGGGCCATCTCTCCAGCCTCTTTCTGTCCTGCTGTGCTTCCTTAAATATACATATTAGATACCATTAAGAGGTATCTTTATCTCGCTGAGTGCATTATATATCTGAGCCTTTTATGTAGCATTTACGGTTTTCTCTTTCATCCTGATGCTTAAACTTCTTTAGATGATTTTCGGGGATGTGGCAAGATCCCACAGACGAAGAAATGATTATCTACTTGGTAAGTTGATTTCTGTTACCTTAATAGCATTTGGTTTTACTTCATATGGCCTCCTAACACAATCCTTCCGGTAATCATTTAAAGCTGGATGTGTCTAGTTTTTCTACAGACAACCTTTGAACAATTAAAGTCATTGCAGAAAAGCAAACACCTGGCTTTACTTTTACCCGTGTCTTATCTCACTGGGTAGGGATGCAACCATTCACTTACATATTTCTACAGAGTTCTACATACAGGCTCACATTCAGTGGCCCCACAAGTCTGCAGGTCGGGATGGTCAAAGTCAGTTTCCCCATTCTGGTCGTTTCTATCACTGGGATAAAATACTACAATCAAAAGCAGCCTGGGAGGCAAGGGCTTATTTGGCTTACTTATCTCATCTTCAGTCCATTATGAAGGGAAGTCAGGGCAGGAATCTGAAGGCAGGAACTGAAGCAGAGGCCATGGAGGAGTGCTGCTCTCTAGATCTATCTCAGCCTGGTGTCTACGGCCATCCGGGACCACCTGCCCAGGGTAACAGCACCCCCAGTGATCTGAGCCTTCCCACATCATCAGCTGAGAAAATGTCCCACAGACTTGTTTAGGGGCATTTAGTCAGCCAAGGTTCTCTCTTCTCAGAGGACTTAACTTATGTCAAGTTGACAAAAATAAAACAAAAACAGAAACAAAACCAATCAGCATGCGCATTAAGAGAGCCTCATACTTAAGCACGCTTGTTCTCCCTTCATGCACCATCCAAGGTGTAGGGTCTAGCGTGTGGTTCTGTGCCTGATCAGGGTAGACTCAGCGGTCTCCAGTCATGTGACAGGCACTCACATCGCGGTCTATCGTGATGTCTCCATTGGGAGATAAGAGTCTTCATTTCCCCTCCCTGTACAATGTTTAACTGTAAATGCCATATGTGTGCTACCATTTAGAAGCCATTTAAAAAAAAAAATGTTCCTGATGAGTTTTCCTAGTGCTGTTAATGTCAGTAAAACTCTCTGCTGTCCTACGCTGCTCCTGTTTAAGGAGGATATCCACGGCATCAGTTCTATAATTGCAGGGCCCTCTGAAGTGGGTGGAGTGGTCTGGCCTCACGATTGTTAATGCGTTACAGGTTTTCTTTCTGATGAATCCAGAAGTGAACAATTCCATGACCGGTCGCTTGGTAAGTGGTCTGTTTCCTTCTGTAAGATGTCACTAGAAACTTTACTGAGCATCAGGGTCTACACTGAAGCCATTGCGTAGGGGACAGACCCTGAATTAAGAAACCGTTTCAACAAACAAGAACACGAGCGCATATACTTGCTTTGTAATCAGGAAAAGGTAACTTGGAGGCCCTTGCTCACAAAAATTATCAGAAATCAAATGTTAAGTCAGCCCAGGAAGTTACCACTTAGCTTTTCTTCTTGTCCATTTTTCTTGTCTTTTTCGTCCTGGCATTTTCTGGGCAACCTTCTCTCTGACTATCTCCATCCTTTACCAGACTTGACCAGACTTCTCAGTAAATGGAAGAGACTGGGACTTTCCTTGTTCAGTCTTCTGGGTGGCTCTGCACACCCTGTGTTCTCTTCTTTTACTCAGAAGAGTCAAGTATTGAAAACACTTGGTGTAAATTGGCAGACACAGAGCGTATACCCACACTCACTGCCTACTAAGGCTTCCTCCTCTGGCCCTCACTTCCAGGCTGTGGCTCCATCATCTTCTCCCTGACTCCCTGCAGGCTTCTGTAAGGTATTTCTCTTTATTTCTACAGACCCTTTCCCATTCAGTGGTCCTACCACCTCTGCAGGCAGGCAAGGACCCCCCTTAAGGGGGAGGCCCTGTACTTGTACATATTTATTCCCCCAGCATTTTCTGAGTTATAGAACCTAGAGTGTGGCGGTGTGTCCCTGGAAGAGTCAGGACTTGATCTCATCTATGTAGTCAGGGCAGACCTTGTTGTCCCCATCCGTGTAACTAGGACAGAGATCAGGACTTTGAATCTACCTGTCTTCCACACCTGTGCATTCTCTACACTGCTTTTCCGGCAATGTGAGATCCACCCTGTGTCCAGAGCCCTGCAACAATAATGACACTGATATTCACACATTAGAGAGCTCTGGGTCTCAACTTCATGCTCCAGTTGGTCCTGTGTGCCAGGAATTAAACCTGAAATGTAAGTGTTTAAACCCCATCTCTAACACACACAAACACACACAAACACACACACACACACACACACACACACAGCTTGTCCCTTTGGGACAACACAGCTAGCATCGCCATCACTGCTGTTGACATATTCTTTGGGACAATTCTTTCAGAACAGTCTTCAGAATCCATGGCCTAGTTCTTGCATATCGGTCACAGTAGCAACTGTTACATCTTGGGTTTTTATTCTGGAAATGGTCAAAAACAGGAATTAAATTGACAGTTCAGATTGATAACCTACATGGGGGCTTTACTCCCAATTGCTACATACCAACACATTCCCAAATTCTGCATCTTTGACAGCAAACTGTGACTATCTTGTAGTTTCTGGGGTTAAGAACACGGGAGCAGGTGGGCTGGGTGTCTCTGTACCACCATATGAAGTGTTGGTAAGGCAGCTGACTGGTGCTCTCAGCTGATGTTGACTGGGGCCAGAGGATTGGTATTCAAGCTCCTGGCTTGGTTGTTGGAAGGTTCAGGTCCCCATGGGTTTTGTACTGAAAATTCATTTTTTACTTACATGGGTATCTTGACAGGGATGTGTGAGTGTCTTTAAAACATGTCAGATTTCCCCAGTGGTGAGAGACAGGAAGAGAGAGACAGAGACCCAGAGACAGAAAGAGACAGAGAAGAGACAGAAAGAGACAGAGACCCAGAGACAGAAAGAGACAGAGACATAGTTAGAAGGAAATACACACACATGCATACACACATACACACATATGCACATGGAGAGACCGAAAGAGACAGACAAGGAAAAAAATGTACACAGAAACTGAAAGAGACAGAGACATAGTTAAAAGGAGAGAGAGAGAGACAGAGCCAATACAGTACAGATGTAAATTCATGTGATTAGCCCTCTTGTGTGTGTCAGAAAGGATCTCTAAGCCACCACTTAACCACACTGGGGACTTGGAGCATCATTAATGCAGATGTACAGCTGTCTCTAAGAGGCCTCTGAACATGATGATTTCATTTAATTCCACAAATGTGTGTGACAAGCATGGGGCAATTTCCACAGATGCCTGAAAGAGAAATGTGACAGTTCCCGCCCTCGAGGACTTGCAGTTGAGGCTGAGAGTGTGACATGGGCTGTGGAGTGAGAAGTCAGCTCTGGGTGCCACTGTGACACGAGAGGGCTGGAGGCTTGTAGAGGAAAGCAGGAGACGGTGCCTTGGGTGTTCTGTGGGCAGTGAGGACTCAGGTTGTGTTTGGCTTGGTCTCATCAATTTATGCCTGACAGAGTCCGCTTCTCCCTTCCATCTTTAGAGATCATGAGGAGGGGACAGCCTCCTGCCCATAGAAGGTTCCTGAACCTCCATCGCAGAGCAAGAATAAATTCTGGCTTTGAGTGACATCCTGGAGGTAAGGGACAACACGTATGACTATTTAGAAGCAGAAGGGTCTTAGAGCAAGTGCCGTGGCATCCTTCCCAGGCCTTTCAGTGCCCACTCTGTCTTTCTAGTGCTTCCTGCCTCCCCCAGACACTGTGCATCCATTTCGTGGTCCCCCATCTTTCCCCCACAGCATCTGTTGTTACTGATATGACCAAGTTTCTCCACTTTCCAAACCACAGAGAGAATACCCCCTGCATTTCCCAGCCTCTCTACCCCAGTGCTGCCCCTCCTCCATCCTTCCCAGAAGGCTCTGTAACATTTTTCACGGGATCCTCTTTGACTTTCCTTTCTTTGTCATCTCAATACTGGTGGCCACTTATACTCCCTCTATTCTTTCTCCCCTCTATCGATTACTCTGTCATCGTTTCCTCTTCCTTGATCATCACTGTCATTGATGTGTAGCCTATCTTCAAATGGGTCACACTCTCCTAAGATCTGGGTCCTTTTGTCAACTGCCTTCTAGGGGCATTGGCCATGGCTGGACTGTGAGATCTGGAAGTTCTGCCAGCTTCCTTTCTTGGTTGATGCTATTGCTACCAACCTCACTTTCTCAAGTTATAGATCAGGGGAGCATCAATGAACCCTCTCTGTCCTCCCTTGTCTTCTGGCATCTGTGGGATGCAGGGTTGTCTGTTGTATTGACATATTTATCTAATATCAGCCAGCCATTTCCTTCCCTCGATACTAATGGAATGAATGCCTCTGGTCTTGGGCCTCACCCCACACTGCCTGCCTTGTCTGCTGTCCTTGTGTTTGTTCTGGAAAGATGAGGAGACCTTGAGCCTCCGCTGCCCTCTGATGTTGACTAGGTGTGGGCTAAATCAGAGCTGTGCAAAATCCAGACACTGAGCAAAACAGAGTAATAGATTGTACACTCCCCCAACCCCCAGGACTTTGGGGGAATGGTAGACTGAGCCCTGATCTACTAAGCTGTCACCCAGCATGGTGGAGTCTCACCACTCACTATACACACTCTCAGATAACAGGATGAGAGCAAGCAGAGTAAGTATTCTGAAAACTCCAAAGGGACTCCATGAAGGAGACCCTTAAAAGGAAACTTAAGATACAATTGCAGAAGTTGGAGCCATGGCTCAGCAGTTAAAAGGACTTGTTGCTCTTCCAGAGGACCTGGGTTTGAGTCCTAGAACCTACATGTAGATCCCAACCATGTGTAACTTCAGTTCCATGGGATCTAACACCCTCTTCTGACCTCCATGGGCACCAGGCACACGTGTGGCACTCGTACATACATGTAGACATTCTTAAATAGAATAAATAAATCTTAAACATTTTAAATTATAGATTAAATTACAGATGTGGATTCAGGGAATCGATGTTTACAGCACACACACACACACACACATACACACACACATTACTAGTAAAGTCTCAGCATCCATGTACTTTACATTTTTAAAGAAAACATTTATTTTATGTGTGTGTATATGGGCGTGCCTGGGGCCCTCCCGTGCTGGGAACTGAACCTTGGTTTTCTACAAGAGCAGCAAGTACTTCTAACTGCTGAGCCATGTCTACAACTCTTTGCATACTTTAGAGTGTAAACAACACTGCATGCTTTCGACACCACCTGAGCGCCGCAGCATAGCTCACAGCGGCCTTACTGCTTCAACTCTGTGCACACCTCTAGCTTTGTCCTTCCCATACCCACCTCGCCCCTGAGCTCCCATGTTGCCCGGGTTCAGTTCCCAGCGCTTGAATAGTAATTTACAGCCATCTGTACCTCCAGTTCCAGAGAATCCAGTACCCTCTTCTGGTCTCCGAGGGCACCAGACACACACATGGTGCCCATACACACGAAGACTCACAGGCTTGTTGAGAGTGGGATCCAGGGAGCTTCCTGCTACCTTCATCCCAGGCCCATGATGCAGGGCACATCCGTGCTAAAGTGCGTTTCTTCTGAGCCGGGATCTTTCACTTCGGGTTTCTGAGAGATGTTTCCCTGAAAGGCAGCTAAGCATGGCATAATTAATTTTAACAAACTTACCATGCGAAAGAAGTCAGCTGACATTTTACTAAAATGGGGAGAAAAAAATCCATTGTGTGTGAAAGATGCCAGCAGCAGACCTTTTAAATCTAAAAATAAAAACCAAGTTCTTGCTGAGATCGAGACACTCGTCATTTTGAAGAAAGAAACTCACTGTATTCTTTACATACTTGCAAAAACTTGCCCTTTGCCCTGTCAAGCATCTGGAGAGAGGAGAGGGGTTTGAGGATAGAATTTTCAGGAGATGAGCGCGCTTTGCTTACTAATGATATGATTCCATCAAGTGTGCGTGCATGTATGTCGCAATAGAATGGGATCATCTAACATCTGCAGAGAAACGAATCACTCAAAACATGTGTCTTCAAAAGCGGCACAGACTGAAGGCCAAGTGCAGCAGCCTCTGCCTGCTCATCGATTGTCGCTAGTGTCCCAGTTATATCTCTGGCCTCGTGTGACCTTTAGCAGGACAGGTTTTGAAACAGCTCACCTTGTTGCCTAGAGTCATAAAACAAAGCTAATAATGGCCACACTGTGGTTCTACTGAGGAGGTGGCCCCAGTGTGCTCCTGGCTCAGCTGATCTCTCTCTAAACCACCACTGCCTCCGACAGGCATCCAGCCCTGAGAGCGAGTCTCAGCACCTGCAAGGATAGTTGGGATTTTTTCTTTGTTTGTTTTGTTGACTTTTTTATTTGTTTATTTTTCTTCCCATTGGACCGCAGATTCTTTGCAGATGCCTTACCTGGCTACCCCTATTGCTTTAGTTCGATGACTAGTGAAGATATACCGAATGTCTATATAAAATTACTTATAAAAATATCCCCATTAATTTTACTAAATAATCAGGGATAGGATGAGAGTGAATGGCTGACTGTTAGTGAGATTGTTATTTTAAAAATGTGAATCACATTTTCTCCACTTTATCACGAGCCTGCCTTAGTCCCCAGATTAAAATAGAAACTGAGCAAGTGTGTCTATAATCTAATAAATACTGTTCTAGTCTTATCTAAGGCTGCCAGAAGTGATTTAATACTAGAGTAGAGAGTAAAATGTAGTACTTAGTAAAAGAGCCATGATGTTGTTCATGGGATTCTAAAATACGTAGTTTGGAAAGCCAGGGCCCAGTTCCCGTGTTGGGAAGAGTCTGCCCCTTAGTCTTCATAGTGGAGACATGTCTGTCTTGGCAGCTGTGGAGTGGCCTGAAGAACCTGAGATGGGGCCTTTTCCTTTATGCTGCCCTGTGGCTGGCATTGGGATTGTTAGCTTGTGCCTAAAAGCAGTGTCCGAGGCAGCTCTGATGGTGGTTTTGACCCATAAGCCAATGACAAAAAAATCAGTGCCATGATTTTCCACATATTCCTTCAGCCAGTGTTGATCAAATGTCCTCTCTGCACCCAGGGAGAACACAACTCACAAGTACGCTTATTGCCGTCTCACTCACTGTCTTATGTCAATCACATCACATGACGTATCATATCGTATCGTACCATGCCATATCATATCATACAATACCATATTATAATCATCCCATACCACACTATGTCACATCACATCACTTCATATCATATCATATCATTATTGTATAGCATCTGTTTCTTAGAGAAGGGGGCAAGGAGGTCAGAGAGGCCCTGGTGTTGGGATTTGGATTCATCTTCTGATGCCTGCTTCCTACACCTCTGTTTTCCTCTTGCGATACATCTCTACACGAAACGTCAATGTTTGAGGTGCATTTGTCATGCACTGAGTGGCACTATATGTATTCTTGCCAAGTAGAGGCAACTCTGCAAGTGTGAGCTGTGTACTTACCACCAACAGCCAGGTGGGGGCACTGTTCCCTAACACCTGAGGCACCTTGGCCCCTGGGGAGTGATTTCATTGTTCGGGCTTCAGACTCACTGGTGAGAATTTCTTGTTACGGTGTCCAGAACCTGCTCACCCGTAGAAGGGGCCAGACTCTGCAAAAATAGGGGGTGGAAAACACCACTGGGGCCCCAGAGGCAGAACCTGACCACACCCACTTGCCCCTGGCTCTCATTCCTGCCTGCTTTGCATCTCTTCCCAATGCTCTACCAGGTACAGTGACTTCCCATGATTTGAATGGCTATGTTTTGATGTGTTCGCCTGGGGTTGATCTGATCCATCCGTCCAGGTTGAACTCTCAGCTTAGTAAGCAACAGCGTGCCACTCATTTCCACTGACTATTCCACTCCAAGCTTAAACCGGAGTTCTTCCTTAGAGAGCTTACCCGGCTCCCTCATGGCTGTGACTAGCATGCCATAGACATCAGGTCAGGCCTCCTTCCTTCTCTGCCCCTCCTCATGTTCTTGGTTCCTCCTCCTTTCTAGCTGAATGTGTCCCTGATCTTCCTGGCAGTTCTTCTTGTTGCCCTTGAAGGCCCAGTCACTGAGTCCCCTTATTAACACAAGTTCCAGGGGGCCCTACTAACCTGAAGGATGCAGTCTGAGCTCTGGAGGACTATGGCATATGGGCAGTGCCCCCACTAGTGTGGTCTCTGTCTGCACCCCTTATCAACACCCTCCCTTCCTCTACCTCCTGCCTCACACAGTGCGCAATCCTCACGAGACCCTGGTCTCACCTTCATCCCCAGGTCCTGTCCGTTTCACCTAAGTGTACCTCACTCTCTGCACTGCCCTCTTCAGGAGCTGATTTCCTTGTGTCTCTGTAGCCAGGCATCTGGAGCCTCATTTACCTGCTGTACGACAGCAGCATTCATCTTCTCCACTGGCTTATGACTTTAAATATTTGAGGATGTCAATATCGTGCCTTTTTTTTTATCTTTACAACTCTCGATAAATATTCCATACACTCTTGCTTACTGCACAGATTAACTGATGGATGGATGATTGGATAGATTTGTGAAAATTTGGTCACCAGCCCTATATTCTCAGATTGTCACAGCCTCTGGCCAGCCACTGCTTTGGTAATCCCTCTGTCTCTCATTCACAGACTGATGCCTGGCTAGAGCCTCTGCAAGGAGTTTCTCTGGTCTTCCCTATTTTGAGACATGAGCTCCTTTTCTGTGGCTGTGTCTCTGTCCCCTGATCAGGCTACCTCATCTACCTGTGATGGTCTAACCTGCTCTTCTTTCCCTCTTGAACAGATTTCATGAAAGAAAGAGAAGCAGAAGCTGAAATGAAGGAAGACATGGAGAATGAACGATGTCTTTTGATAAGCTCCACTCTGCAATAAAGGTCTTTCCCTTCCTGTATGGCTCTCTCATTGTCTGGCTTGGAATAGAGCATCACTAAGTATCCATTTTCAGATTAGAGCATCACTAAGTAACCAATTTCAGATGAGAAACTGATGTTAGGAGGCATGAGGAAGATATTAGGGATGGAGGCTCACAAAGTAACTATGTTCTGAGTGTTTTCAGCCAATGTACAGAAGATATTAAGGTCTTGTTAAAAGCAAGCAGGCTCAAGCAACCTGTTGTCTTTCTTTGTAAGTCATCATGGTGACTTTCAGGGCAGGAGGAACACTATTCCATACGATACAGCAAGGTGCTACATAACACCATTTGCTCTTTAAACCCCAGAGAATGGATGAGACTGCACACAGCCATGTAATGGGATGTAACAGGAGAATTATAAGTTTGAGACCAGCTTAGCCTTTGGGGTGAGACCAAAGACAGAATTGCTTGTGACAGCCTTCTAAAAACAACTAAAAGTCAAGACATTATGAGAAGTGCTTCTTGTGTACAGCTACCTGGCACAGACTGAATGTGCTTCTGGCTTGGCCCCTGCTTGTATTCTCTCATGAAAGTTGTTTCAGACACACATGCATTGTACTGAAGACTGAGGAATTAAAGCAAGGTATTGGGGAAGGGCACTGATCTGGAAGGGATGGAGATATTCTGAAGGTACGTGTTTAACCAATGTTCATGAATCATAAACTCTCTTCTGCCTTTACAGTTGAATCCAATCACTCCCTCCCTCTGCCTCAGAAAACTCCCACACTCTGGGCCCACCAGAGATCTTATCCGTAGACATCTCTGCAGGGCAGCTGTGATTTCCCTTCTGGTCAAAAGAGGCTAAAAGCTACACACAATTTAGTTATGAATCTACATAGTTATGTAATATCCTAGTCTTTGAATTTACTGCACATTTCTTCCACGTTCCTCTGGAGAAGACGGCAGTCAATACACACAGGTGTGAAATGGGTGGTCCTTGCTCAGCAATTGTCTGAGAAAATTGTACTGGAGAAAGCTGGAGGTGGGTGTGAACTGTAATTGTGAGTCTGTCTGTGCCTTGGGAGGGTAAGAGCCGGCACCCGCACTGAGCATGCCTAAATGCACCGCAGTGGATCCCAGGCCTTCTTAAAGGGTAGCTTTTCTGCAAGCATTCACCGGCAAACTAAGATATCAACACAGTTGGTGGAGAAAGTGGGTTCGCCAGCTGCTGCTGTCAATGGGGACATTGGAAAGATGAACTGAGCTGGTGAGGCTCATAGACTCCGAACCCGCGGTGGAGATTGTCTACAAGAGCTGATCATGGCCCTTCAGAATGATGTGAGGGATTTTTTGATTAAACAAGCCAGCCCCTTAGCTGTTCTCAGGGGTGGGGCTGAGGAATTCGGTCAGTGCTAGGACTCTCTCTTGGCTCTGACCTCAGTGGAAACCACAGAGCAAGACAAACAGTGACAACCCCTTGCCACAAGAATGTCATTGTGCCACCATAAGGCTTCTAACAGAAGAATCCTGGCTTTTCTCCAGCGGCAGGTGTGTGGGAGTCACCTGCCAAAAGTGATTTTTTTTTTAACCCATCACAGAATCAGCAGCCACATCAAGCGTCCTGGGAATACGCACACAGCTCCGTAGGCAGTGTTTACTCTCGTGTCATTTCACATCTGGGAATGAAATGTTGCTCAGAGGCCAATGCTTTCCTCATGCTCCATCCCTGGAATGTCTCAGTATGGCCTGGCCTGTTGACAACATGGCATGCACCATATTGTCCCTCTGTCACCTGGGTCCCTCCTGTGGGAAAGCGCTGACTGGTTGGTTCCCATCCATGTGTGTTCCTTGGCTTGGATGTCAGTCAAGGTCTTCCTTAAGTTTGGAGGGAATGTCCTCAGACACTCTCTGCCCTGTGTTGTTTCGGGTCCTGATTTGCAATAAAAGATGGGATTCTGATCGCACACCTTATAGTTCTGCACACATCTTACAATAGTGGGTCTCATTTCTTTGGTGGTTATGGGCTGTTGATCGCTGGAGACAACGCCTAGAGGAGAAATGTGAACATCTTGAGGTGAGAATTACTCTGAGGGACGATTCCTTGCTGTGAAGGAGCCCAGTTCTAGATCAAGCCCTTCAAGGTGAAGCTAGAGTTAAATCTGATTAGATTGATTAATTCTGAGTTTTCAAGACTAATTCTGTCTTCCTTCCCCTCCTCTCCCCTCCCCTCCCTTTACCTTCTTCCTCCATTTTTCCCAGCATGCTTGTTACATTAGATGCTTGAGAAGGGGGAGGAGAATCTGAGTGAGGATGTTGAGTTTCCAGACACTGAGCAGAGCCCACTGACCTTTGAAGTCCAAGCACAGCCTGCGAGAGGTGCAGTGTGGTCAAGGGCCCCAGCTGTGGTTGCTATGGTAACATCGGCAGCCACCAGTCCAAGTAGCGCATGATCTCTTGTTGGAGTGCATCCCAGGGGCTTACAGAATGACTTAGGAATAGGAAAGAACCAGAAATAATCTTATTCTGTTTGGGCTGCTATAACCAGATACCAAGCATGAACGAACAGCTTAAGCCACAGAAATTCAGTTTTTGTGGCTCTGTGTCTGGGAAGTCCAAGATCATGCTGCCATTAATTTGGTTCCTGGTGAGTGTTCAGTTCAGGGTATGCAGATGGCTCCATACAGTGAAGAGCAAGCCCTGGTTCCACTCTTATTAGGACACCAGTCTGAGCCTCATGACACCATTTAAACTTGTCTTCCAAATACCATCATACGAGGGATTAGGAATCAACTTGCCCATGGGAGGAATGCATTCATTTCAAAACCGACAAAATGGAGCTAGAGAAATGGCTCGGTGGCTAAGAGCACTGGCTCTCTTCCAGTGACGCAGTGACCAGAAGACGCAGGTTCAATTCCCAGCACCTGCTGATGGTTCACAACCTTCTGTATCTCCAGTTCCAGTAGACCGGATCCCTCTTTTAGCCACTGTGACATAGGACACATTGTGGGGCACAGCTAGGTTTACTGGGAAAACACCTATACACAATCTAAAGATAAAACAGAACTGAAAACAAAACCAACCAACCAACAAACAAACAAACAGCAGCAGCAGCAACAACTAAAACAGGCCCTCATGAAGTGCTGTACTAATTCGACCCCAGCAGCTTTGAGAGCAGAGTCACCACCCTCCTCTGCCCCATGCTGTCCCGTCCCCATGACAAAAAGAAGTCAGTTACATGTCTGGATCCTCAGCGGCTACAGTCGTCACTTCACTCTTCAGCTCACTCTGCACAGGAATAGGTCTCTACTGCCCTCCTGCAAATGTCACAACACAAAAGAAGAGAAGCCACTCAAACCGGCTCATCCTGGCTGATGCGCCTGTAATCTGCAATAGAGCTGTGGGATAGTGAGAGACACTGACAAGCTGGGATCTCCAGATGTCTCAAATGCACACACTTGAGGTGCACATTCATCCACTACAAGCCCACGTCTGTCCTAGTCCCTCCTCCTGACTCCATGTCAGGTATCTTCCACACCATCCCTGAGAGTGGCCCTAAGAGCTGACTTTCCTCTGCCCGGCTGAGGTTTGTTTCTCTCTGCCCTGTGCCCTCGTGGCGTGGGATGTGGTGTGGGGTCCTGATGTCCACTGGGTTTCCATGCTTTGCTCTTTGATAGTGTCCTCCTCTAGTGAGTCAACTCTCCTGTAAAACACTGGATGGTTACTTCTGCTCTCTCTGAAGTCAGTGGTAAAGGAGCCAGGCTTCCTCCTCACCATTATGCTGTTTGTTATGCTGGTCTGTCTCAAGCTCCCAGTCACTTCTACAGCAGCATCTGAGTGTGGCTGTCCCAGCATAGATGGTGGCCAGCTATGCTGCCAGTAGTTTACTTGTAGACAGGTCTATGCTGACCAAGAGGAAATGTCTTGTTGAAGAGCTTCTGTTTTTCTGGTTCAGCATGGAGGGGTCTTAGGAAGTCCTACCCTGTCCTTAAAGACAATGAAAAGCTAACCAGACCCCAAACTGATAACCCCCTTTAGATTTGTGCCAGAAGAGGATTCAGGACATAGAAGTGTCTCCCAGATTGGAGAGACAGACAGATACAGAGAATCCCAGCTTAACCAGATAGAACTCCAGGGAGAAACCATTTTTAGGTAGAAAAACTTGAAGTATAATTAGCAAATTTCTAGAGGCTTGAAGTAGTCAAGTCTGAGAGTCAAAAACTCCCTGGGGACCCATTATAGACACAGGCACAGTTTAAATACCTTCCTGTAGACCTGTTACAGGATACACACAGTGAGCACACTTCACATCTACCAGTACTCGTGCCTCACTCACAACAGAATTTATAAAGTATACTAAAAGATAACAGACACAGAGAGATAGACAGACAGAAATACAGACACACACAGACACACATACCTGCACATATACAAGCATTTGCACACACACGCCCAGTTGCAGACACCCAGGCACAAAGACACACACACTCAGATACATACACCCAAGTATGTGTGCACGTGCACACACACACACACGCAGAGAGAGAGAGAGAGACAGACAGACAGACAGACAGACAGACAGAGAGACAGAGAGAGAAGAAGAGCTTGAAGAGACCAAACAAGCACTGAGCCACAGTCAAATTCAGCAGGAATGTATGATTTGCCTCATTCATGCCTGACTATTTTTAGTTTTCTGTTTCCCTAACAGAATATCTCAGACTGGATAAAGTGCAAGTCATGGAGTCTGCTTTGGCTCATGATCCTGGAAGCTTGGAAGCCTCTGTTTGAGAGTCCTCTCATGGCATTTAGAATGATAGATGGCATCTCACGGCAAGGGTGCCCAGAAAAGAGAGGAAGCACTCATAACAACCAGCTCCCACGCTACATGACTCGTTCCCACACCTGTGGTCTTATCTCACTCAGGAGCCAAGTGTTCACGAGACCTGATCACAGACACCATCAAAATAGCAATTACACTTGACCTAAATATGAATGAGGCATTCAGAGTGCAAAATCCATGAATTTTAAGGCTAGACACGTTATTAATATACCAAAGCCTTTAACAGTAAAAGTAGGCAATGGGCAAGACCAGGCAGATGACACAACCAAAGAGATGGAAGGTCTAAGGAAAAGAATAAAATAAAAAAGAAGTATTAGAAGTCAAAAACAATGCAACCAGAATGAAGAATGGGTTTGAAGAGACTCCACACCACAGCAGACGAAAGCCCTGAGTCTGAAGATGAACGAACAGATGTTTCTAAAGCAAGGAACAAACACAGAAGAGAGCAGTGAAGCTGAGAACTACAGAACAACTAGGGAAAGGTGCAATCCACATGTGAAGAGACAGCTAGAAGGAAAAGACAGACAGACAGACAGACAGACAGACAGACAGACAAACAGACAGAAGCAGCACTTAAGGAAAATTGTGTTGGGAGATGGTTTTGTGCACTATGTATTTCAGATCTTGATTTCTGTGCCCAGAGACCTGGTAGCAGTCCAGATGTTGACATTGCCATGATTGTTGAATCATCTCCTGTCTCAGTGATATGTAAAGGTGGTTTTCCATCGCCTCTGATTGGTTAATAAAGTGTTGATCAGCCAATAGCTGGGCAGGAGAAAAGAATAGGGTAGGACTTCCAGTCCAAGTCAGAGGGTCCCAAGCAGAGAGAGAAGGAGACAGAAAGAGACACAGGAAGAGAGAGAGACAGAGAGAAAGAGACAAATACAGATACAGAGAGACAGACATAGCCAATAGCTGGTCAGGAGAAGAGAACAGGGAAGGACTTCTGATCTGAATCAGGAGGTCCCAAGTAGAGAGAGAGGGAGACAGAAAGAGGCAGACAGAGACAGAGAGAAACAAAGAGACAGAGAGAGACAGAGGAGAAGGACCAGGAAGATTCACCATGAGGTCACAATAAGAAAACAGCCATGAGGACACACATGAACTAGAGCAAGCCAGGGCAAGACTCAGGTGGCAAATAATAGGGCATGTGGCTCAGAAGTAGTCCAAGCCAGCATAGCTGGGTTAGAATAGCTCACAGCTTGCCCATCTTAGTGTTTGCAGCATATTAATAAATGCAAGGTCTCCGTGTCATTTATTTAGAAACAAAGGGAGCATAGAAGGCATAGAACATCCCCCTTCCAACATTACTTTTACGAAACTAACTGAACACTCGTTCACCTCAAGATAATAGCAGACACCAAGCTTCACGGTCAGAAAGGTAGAATACCAAGACCAAATACAGGAATGCATGTCATAGTCCAATTCAGGAAAAAGATATTCCTAGAGTTTAGATCTGGGATGCCTGTCCCTCAAACCCCAAACACTATGTTAACATCTTGGTTCTCAGCCTGTGTCACGATGGGAAGTGGGTGGAGCCTTGTGGGAGAGCCTAGGAAATCAATGGCAAGGGGGGGCTCAGACACATCCTCTTCCTCTTTGCCTCCCAGAGAGGAAGCCAATGAGAAACTCTGCCGTGGGTTCCAGCCGCAACGTGTTGCTTCACAGAGGCCCAGAGCAATAGGATCAGCACACATCTGGATGAAACCTCCACTTGGAAGAACTGTGGGGTAGAAGGGTGTCGGTTTACATAGTGAAGAACAGAGGTGAGAACTATATTTGACTTTTCCTCAGAAAATGTGCAGGGAACTGGGTGAAATAAGATTAGGAGAGGAGAAAAAAAAACTACATTAACCTAAACTCTACATCCTATGAAATTACTCTTCAAAATTCAAACAGAAGTAAAGACTCTCTTTAACAAAAGTTGATGGAATTGTCTTCCAGCAGACCTGCCTGACTAGAAATGCCTCAGATCTGCAAAAGGAAACAAAGAGCATTGGAGATAAACCACATGAAAATAAAGGAAAACTTACACTTTTCCCCCCTCATTCTCAGTTCGTTTAAAGCATGCTAGCTTTAACAATGATGTATGTTTTTAAAAAGATTTCCTTTTGTTTTTATTTGTATGTGTGTATGCCATACATAGGCAGGTGCCCATGGAGACCAGCAGAGGGCGGTGAATCCCCTCTCACTGGAGTTAAAGGCAGTGGTGAGCGCACAGGTGGTCATGAATGACTTGGAAGAGTCCAGTCTCCAGTCAAGTGACTCCAGGAATCATACTCAGGCTGTCAGGCCTGGGGGCAAGTGCCCTCAATTTATTTTTAAATTTAAAAAAAATATAAATTAAAATTTAACTTAAAAAGGTGGTAGATGATGTGACCCAACCAGAGATTTGTGTATTTATGATTGTATCCGTTCTCTGTTGTTGCTAAATAATGCAAATAGTATATTGAGATAAGACAAATTTATCCCCTTATACTTCTGGGTGACAGAGGTCTGAAACGGGACTCACTGTATGAAAATCTCAGTGCTGGTATGGCGGTTTCTATGTGGAACGTTTCAGTGGAGACTCAGAGTCTTGCCCTTTTCAGGGTCTCCAAGGCACCTGCTTTCAGGAGTCCATGGGCTTTCCTCTGCCTACAAAATGCCAACTCTAGCCTCTGCCTCTGTTCCCCACCTTCTCCTTCCTCTCCTTAAACATCTCCTCTCTCTCTCCTGAGAACACCAGTATCCCTTCAGGCCCCCTTGGAAAACCCAGAGTACCTCTGCCTCAAGCTCTCTAAATCCGGTAAACCCTGTTTATCTTATAAGGTGACTGGGCTGTGCTCTGCTCAAAACTCCTACATGGAAATCTCAAGACTTGACGCGGTCTTTGAAGGAGCCACAACGAAGACAGATGACATCATGCAGGAGGGTTATAATTCAGAAGAACCAGTGTCCTTATCAGAAAGAGAGATTAAAGGCACGAGCGCACACAGACCTTGTGGAGATGTGAGGGAGAGGGTAGCACCCTGCACACCAAGAAGAGGCTTTAGGAAAAAAACCCAAGTTGCCAACACCTTGGCCTTGGATTTCTAGTGTTGGGCTCTGGAATGAAATGGGTTGCCATTGCTTGAGCCACACAGGGTGTTCTGGAATGATAACTCTAAGGAATGAATGCAGTAATGTGTTTGCAGTATGAGGCTGAGCACACAGACATCTCTGAGGGTGGGAAGGAAGTTGCCTACCGCAACTACAGTGGAACCTCCAGATAGCTTGGTTTGTTAAAAGTTCTGGGCTGCAGGGCACTTTATAGATGATGTAAGCAGGCCACTCTCTTTTCCCCTTTGTGAGACAGGGTTTCATGTAGCCTAGGCTGGCCTCTGACTCCCGATGTAGCTTGAGGATGGTCTCGAATGAGCCCTTCACCTAACTCCTGAGTGCTGGAATTCTGTGCATGTATCACCTGACCCGGTTGATGCAGTACTAAGGGATCACATGCTAGGCGTCTTAGTAAGTTTTCTAGTGCTGTTAAGAGGCATCATGACCAAGACAATTTATAAAAGAAAGCATTTAATCGAGGGCTCGCTCAATTTCAGAGGGTGAGTGGCAGGGAGCATGCCGGACGTACTAGTCTACTAGCTAAGAGCTGACATCCTGACCCACGAGTTGGAGGCATAGAGAGGGAGACTGAGTCTGGCATGATCTTTTGAAAGTGCAAAGTGTATTCCCAGTGACATATCTCTTCCAAGAGGGCCACACCTTCTAATCCTTCCCAAAGAGTCTACAACTGGGGACCAAACATTCAAACATATGAGCCTATGAGAGCCATTCCCATTCAAACCTCCACATTGGGCAATCGCTCTACCCATCGATCTATATCCTCAGCTGTATCATTTCATTATTAAAATGATCGTATGGAACGGCAAGCATTACCAATGAGGATGCCTTAGAGAAGCACTTGCCTTTCACTCTTGTAAGAGGAGGGTCATGGGCAAATGCCTTAGGTATTTACATTATGTCTTCCTTCTTCTCAAAATAAGGGAGGGGCGGGTAGATCTATAGCTTAGTGGCTGACAGCATATACTGCTCAGGAATAGTCCCATTCCCTGGGCCCATGTCAGATGACTTACAAGCCACCTCTCACTCCAGCTCTAGGGGATCTGTCACCTTCTTTGGGGGTTTTCAAGTACTATACGCTAATGTGTACACACAGACACACAGATACAATATGAATAATTATGACCAAAAATAAATGTTAAAAATAGCAATGTTACTGAACAGTGGGTTGCTGTCCTCTGATAGGTGTGAAGACAGGGAGACAAGAGCCTCTCTGTGGACTGAACGGGCCTCTCTGGCTACCAGGGGCTCCTCTGGCTACTGTAGAGCCCTTGTGGGCCCACCCGGCAGCCTACCCAGCCATCTAGTGCACTGAGAATCTTCCTCAGCCAACCCAACTGCCTTTTTGATCACGGCAGGAACATTCATTACATGGGAGGGGTGGGAATGTATGCCCCAGAGGACCCTGCTCACCCTTGCAGCTTTGTCCACTTTCTTCTAATGGGAAGGCCTGTGGTTCTCAGCCTCTCACATTAGCCACAGTTGGGAGGCCTTCAGGTTTCCTTCTTCTACCCACAACCTCGGCATTCTTTGTCTTGATATCCAAACAGACACTCCCTTGGCTCCCACCCAGCAAAGAACTGGCACCCCAAAGACCAAATAGTCTCGGCTCTGATGGGCAAACAAAACCAAGACGCGTAGGAAACTTGAACCTTGTTTGTCTCTGAACAAGGTACTGTGAAGGTAATGGCCTTGGGAGTCACCTGGTACCTGGAAAGAAACCCAAGGCCGGTGCCCGAGGGCTGCTTCCTGGCTGCCCTGAGGCCTACCCAGCCTGAGGCTCTAGGTGACAGGATTGGCTGCCTCAGCCCTAGTTGTGTGACAAGAAAGAGTAAGGCCTGCTGCTTCCAGTGGGTTCTGTTAACTAGGCCACGGTTAAACTGGAAAATGTGTGTGGTTCCGCGGGCAAGAGCTCAGGAGCTGACACTGCCTTTAAGCACAGTTGTAGCAGCGAGTCGCACCCCCATATCCATTCTGACTACTTTGTGCCACTCAGACCTGGGTGATTTGTTACACGGGGAAGCTAATAACTCTAATTATGTCAGAACTATTTTCCCTCACAGCAGTACGTTGCTCCGTGGTAGAAAGAAGGCAGCCAGCCTTCTCTCATAAACTATTTAATGTTTGCAAATGGAACTACAATAAATACGAATTAAACACACTTGAACACACATTTGGAGAGTCTGTTCTGAGAGTGGAATTCCAGGAACAAAGGCCACACCCTTCACTTCGGCACAGTGCATACCTCTCTTGCAGGAAGCCCAGCCTTCAAAAGACTGTAATTTCTGTAAATATTATTTTATGCTAGTTGGTACAAGACATAATAACTCCGCGACTCAATAACTCAGCGACTCATTCATAGAACAGTGATGACAAGTGCCTTCCTTGTGAGTGTAAAATGGGCCTTTCATCAGCTAGGCACAACCTGGTACTTAGCTGTCTGGGTTACCCTTCCTTTGTATTTTAGCCATCGTAAGCTCCTATCTGTCACATTTGGCTTGGGTGCCAACTGTGGATTAAGAATGTGCTTCATTGACATTTACTTTTATTGATCCAAGCTTTAAAAGCAAGTACTGAGAGACAGAACATCAGCCCTAAACACTCAGGACAGAGGTGCTGTGGAGATTTCACACTCAGCCTTCAAACAAACTGGCAAAGCAGTGGCTCTCAACCTGCGGGTCATGACCCCTTTGGGAGGTAGAGTTGAATGACCCTTTCACAGGGGTCACATATCTGATATCCTGCATATCAGATATTTACATTGTGATTCCTAACAGCAGCATAGTTATAGTTATGAAGTAACAACAAAAATAATTTTATGGTTGGGGGGGCAGTCACCACAACATGAGGAACTATATTAAAGTTGTCAAGAAGGTTGAAAACCACTAGGGTAGAGTAAAAGACTCTCTGCTGGCCATTCTGAGAGCCTGTGTGGCCTTCTGGCACCTGTATCCTTAAGAAATCAGCAAGAAAGACTGGGAAACTGTCCACCTGGAATGTGAGGATCCGATCCTTGATGTGCACTTGATTGATACCTAATATTTTCTTGTAAATATTTGTGTGTCCCTTAAACTTGCTGGCATATTGTGGACAATAATTGAGGAGGCTAAGCAGAGCCTAACCATATCTCAGTCTGCTGCTCCTGATGATCGTCAGATGGTCCCTTTGAAACCATTTGTCTCTTTCTAGGACTGAGGCAACATGTCATCTAGACAAGTCTTTCTAAATACTGTACTACAAGTGGTATCTGAAGTCGAGGTTTTACCAAAAGTACGATCCTCAAGGTCATGCTTCTATAAAACATGTGCCAAATATTCTAGGGACATCTCATTGAGTTTTTTTCATTTGTATAAAAGTTTGGGTTAGAAAGATGTCTCAATTTGTAAAGTGCTGGCCATGCAAGCCTGAGGACCTGAGTTCGCTTCCCCAGCATCTATGGACAACAAGAAGCCAGGTGTGGAATGGCAACACTCATGTCTGTAATTCTTGCTTAGGGTAGATCCCTATAATTCAAGGGCTAGCCCACTTAGCCAATCAATGAGCTCCAGTTTCAGCAAGAGACCTTGTCATAAAAGATAAGGTGAGGTGAGGAATGATAGAAAAAGACACCCAAGGAAGACCTCTGATCTCCCCATATGTACATGTGTATACAGATACACACACACACACACACACACACGTACATATGTGCACACACACAAATAATTTTAGTTGTCACACGAATTATTATCTTCATGTACAAGATTATAATTAGAAACAGTAAAAGAAATCATAGAATCCATACAGAACTAGATACTGCCCAGAAGTATAACTTCTAAAACCAACCATGGTCACTCGTAAACTTATAATAAGGGTTTGCAATTGTGATAAGACTTTAAACACTTAGTCTAGGAGGAACTGGTTAGTATAGGGACGTGGAGATTCATTGTTCCTTTGCCCAACAACTATGGAATAATGCCCTGGTTGTATATGAGGAATGTAAACATACATGCACAAAACCTATGTATGCACACATACATGCATGCACACACATGCACATACACAATGTAGAACTCTCATCTCCCTCTCCAGTACCAACACCATGTCTGCCTGCATAACACCATGCTTCCCACCATGCTGATAATGAACTAAACCTCAATTAAATGTTTTCATTTTTAAATTTTTATTTATTTTATTTTATGCGCGTTGGTGTTTTCCCTGCGTGTATGCTTGTGTGAGGGTGTCAGATCTTGGAGTTCCAGACATTTGTGAGCTGCATGTGGGTGCTGGGAATTGAACCTGCTTCCTCCAGGATGAGCAGTCGGGCAGAGCTTCCAACTGCTGAGCCATATCTCCTACACCAAATGTTTTCCTTTTTAAGAGTTGGTGTCTCTTTACAGCAGTAAAACCCTAACTAAGGCAGCAGTATTTGTTTGAGTGACCATATCTTATGACCTCTCTTTTGACACTTACGAAGCTCCAAGATGTTTGCCTGGTTAGTAATATTTTAGAAGGTTGATACTAACAGTTGGAGCGAACTACAATTCCTGTTCTCGTGTGACTTGTGTACTTTTAAGCAAAATGTTTCTTCTCATTGCCATGGCATGCTTAAAAAAAAAAGAACTTTAGGTTCATGAGGCTCCCTGACACACATCCCTTTCTGCTTTACCTTCCTCTTCCTGTCACTGAGAGGAAGAATCAAGGATGCAGGGGGGAGGCTCTAGATCTCTTCTGTAGACCCGGACCAGTTTTAGATATGGTAGTCCACTTTCGGCTTCCATTGCTCCTCTTTGTAGCTTAAATTACCTTTCCTCTGATCCCTTCCTCTATGTTCTAGTTTCATCTCTACCATTCTAGCAAACATTCTGGCCAAGAGTAACTTGGGTATGGAAAGGAATGATGTGCCTTACACCTCCAGGTCATAAGCCATCCTTGAAGGAAGTCATGACAAGCACTCAAGCAGAAACCATGATGAAACATGGCTCACTGGCTCACTCACGGCCTCGTTCACACGCAGCTAGCTTCCTTATGTAGCCTAAGACCACCTGCCTAGGGAGTGGTGCCCCCCACAGTGGGCTGGGCCTTCCTGTATTATTTAACAATCAAGACAATCCCCCCACAAGCTATTCTGATCTGGCAGTCCATCAACTGAGACTCCCTCCTAAAGTGATCCTATGCCAGTGATTCTCAACCTCTCTCATGCTGTGACCCTTTAATACAGTTCCTCATGTTGTGATGACCCCTCCCAACCATAAATTTATTTTTGTCACTACTTCATAACTGTAACTTTGCTGCCGTTTTAAATGTAATGTCAATCTCTGTGATTTTTCCGATGGTCTTAGGTGACCCCAGTCATAGAATCATTCAACCCCAAAGGGGTCACGCCCCACAGGTTGAAGAACAACCACTGCTCTAGGCTGCACCAAGTTCACAGTAAAAGCAGACTAGGACCATCCATTAACATGCAATTTTATTGTTGTTTTCTTCTGGGTGGTACATTCAGGCACGTAGTACTAGATCATAAGTCAGAGAATGTACTTTAGCACCTAGAAATGGCCTTGAAAAGAAAATGGGATGTGTCCAGACGTGGCTCACTTACACGGATCGGTCTCATTCCCTCTCAGTCCAATTCTTGCCTGAGCTGTTCTGCACCCAAACTTGTTCTGCAGTCAGTGTCCAGCACAGGTTGGATGGGCTCTATGTAAAAGACATGTTACCAGGAAGGAAATCTAAATGTAAGGTCCTATGACCATCTTTAAAATACTAGTCTGGAAACAGCAGAAGTGTTATATTTCCTCCTAGACTCCTTGTCAGCATTCATGGCCATGAAATCCTGGCTCTTCTATTATCACCTTAGCAATAGAGACAAATGTCATCACTTGAGTGCTCCTCGACTTCCCTCCCTCAGCCACTGTACAATAACCATGCTAAACAGAAGCATCGCAAGGAAATCATGACAAGCATTCAAGCAAATGAAACCATGATAAAACATGGCTCACTGGCTCATCCACAGCCTCACTCAGACTCAGCTAGCTTCCTTATGCAGCCTAAGACCACCTGCCTAGGGAATGGTGCCCCCCACAGTGGACTGGGCCCCCCTGTATTATTTAACAATCAAGACAACCCCACACACACACACAGGCTATTCTGATCTGGACAGTCCATCAACTGAGACTCCCTCCTAAAGTGACCCTATGCCTTGGCTGGCTGAGCCTTTTCTCTACAGTTGTGCACCACTGGTTTGGGAAGGTACCAGCTAGATGGTACAGCATCAGACATATCTGCCACTTTCTATTTAATTGGTCATACACAG
Source organism: Hylomyscus alleni (assembly GCA_019843855.1). Classification (NCBI taxonomy): domain Eukaryota; kingdom Metazoa; phylum Chordata; class Mammalia; order Rodentia; family Muridae; genus Hylomyscus; species Hylomyscus alleni. Next base: position 5,587 of record JADRCC010242569.1, on the reverse strand, counting down.
ACCAGAAACAACATAAACGTGGAAACTTCCCTTCGAAACATTATGATTTTTTTAAAAAAAAAACAAAAACAAACAAGCAAAACAAAACATAATGAAGCTTGGGCTGGAGAGATACTTACAGTATTAAGATTGAGTACTGCTCTTGCAGAGAATGGGAAGTCAGTCCTAGGATTGATGTCAGGCAGCTCACAACCAACTCTAACTCCACTCCGGGGGATCCGACACCCCTTCTGGCCTCCTCCAGCACCTATACACATGTGACATACACTCACATAATCATACCGATGAACGCATAGTCAAAAGCTTCTTAGGTTTGGGTTATCGGTTGGGTTTATTTTCTGTTTCATCACTCCCTCACAAAAGTCAGGTAAGATTTTAACCCCAAGTTCCTGGGAAGGTAGTTTTGTTTCAAAGTAGGGTCACTGTTGATGTGTTTAGTTAGTTGACAGTACCTCACACTGATACAAAAGAGCACACACACACACACACACACACACACACAATTCTACAGGACTGTTGTCATACAAAATGAGGACAGACACACAAGGTGAACCACCATGACAGCAGAGGCAGAGAAGAGTCACACAGCTGACAGCCTAGCATGCTGAAGATCAAGGCTATGAACACAAAAGTCAAGAGAGAGGAAGGCAGGATTAGAGCAAGCATGGCCCCTGTCTACGGTGACTTCAGACTTGTACTCTTTAGAAATGTGTGAGATGGTGTCTTTGTAAGCCACTTATGAACACGGTGTGACCCTGTCCTACTTGACCAAGAAACGGTCCTGTAGTCCTGGTGCGTGTGTCTGCCTGCCCTTGGCGGCAGCAGAGCGAAGCGTCCGGGTGGTGTGTGGGTAGAGACTAGAGACGGGGTGGTAAGAGATGGAAAGACAGAGGGAGGGAAGCAGTCAGGGAAATGAAGAGGGAACGAGCTAGGGTGAGGGCTTGCCTGGAGTGCTTCTTATTTACCTTCCAGGAATCGAGGGCCTCCCAGAAAGCAAGTGGTTGTAACCTGGGCTTGGCTCAGTCACAGGGAAACGTCTTGGCCTGTCCCAGGCCATCGGCTGGGAGACCCTGAGTTAAATATGGCTGCTCTCTAAGAGCCTCGTTGTGCTTTGGATATGAGAATTTCCCCTTAGGTTCGAATATTTGGTCCTCAGTGGTAGTGCTGCTTGGGGGGACAGAGGCTTGCTGGAGCAAGCAGGTCACTGGTGGTACATGTGTGTGCACGTGTGTAGAGACAAAGGTCAACCTTGGATGTGGTTCCTCTGGTGTTACCCAACTTGCTTTTCACTGTTTTTTTTAATTGAATTTTTAATTAGATGTATTAATATGTATGGGGGTGTGTGCATGTGTGTATGAGCGTGTCACGGTGTGTGTGTAGAGTTCAGAGGACAGCTTTCGGGAGTCTGTTCTCTCCTTTTCTTTCTTTCCACTGTGTGGATCCTGGAGATTGAACACAGGCTATAACACTTGGACACAAGTGACTTTACCCACCAAACCATCTTGCTTGTCCCATCTTGGTTTTAGAGACAAATTCTTTAACTAGGACCCAGGGTTCACTGATTCAGCCCGACTGAGTAGATAATGAACCCCAGGAATCTATCTTCCTTTAATCTCCCCATGTTGGGAACACAGGTGTGTGACACCATGTCCAACATTTTAACATGGGTGCTAGGGATGGAACTCAGGTCTTCATGCTTGCACAGTAAGCAAAATCTTGGCTGAGCTATGTCCTCAGGTCCACATATTGATTTTGCATGGATTCTGTATTGTTTCTCTCTGGCTTAATAAGTCTTTGTTAAAGCATTATTCTCTTGGGAAAATGACATCAGGGAGTTTGATGGTCCTTGGCCCAAAAATGTGGTGGGGAGTTTTCTTCAGTGCCTTGTGAAGCTCCTGGTGACACGGCTTTATGTGAGAGACCTCTGCCTGGTCCAGTTAGCAGCAGCTACAGGAGTGGACTCAGTCTTCAAGCACATCTTGTTCTCTTATAGGCCAAGTTTGACAAATACGCTTGTCCATGTGGGCTGATTCAATGCCTGGCCACCAGACTGGGTTTGGAGGTCTGCATATTCATTTATAAACAGAAGCCTCCGGGCTTGGCTTTTGCTTATTGAAGAGAGAGAAAAAAAAATGGAGACAGTGTGTGGAGAGTAAGTCTAACCCCACAGTAGGAATAGAGTGGGAGGAGGAAGGTTAAAACACACACACACACACACACACACACACACACACACACGAGCCCATGTGCATGTGTGTGCGCTTGCACACACACACAAATAATATGTAAACAACAAACAAACAGGACATGGGTAAAGCAGATGAGAAAGCCCCAGGCAGAATATTACTGTCAACCCTATAACTTTACAATTTAACCTATTGCTAAGAACTAAAAGAGTCTTCGTTGAAGGGTTTTTTTAAATTAGATATTTTCTTTATTTACATTTCAAATTTTATCCCCTTTCCTGGTTTCCCCTCCGAAAAAAAAAAAAAAAACCCTGTTCCCTCCCCCCTCTCCCTGCTCACCAACCCACCCTCTCCCACTTCCTGGCCATGGCATTCCCCTACACTGGGGCATAGAGCCTTCACAGGAGAAAGGATTTATTTTTAAAAAATTAAGTTATTTATAAGAGCAGAACTGGCAGCTAAGTGCCCTGGATGACAAGGGAAGATAAAAGAACGAGACAAAGGCTGAGGTGGGAGACGTCTGGAAAGGCATGGAAGAGAAGCAAGCCATTGCAGACAGGAAGCCGGATCTGGAAGCAACAACAGAGGCACAGACGCCACAGAGAATGGCCGATGCTATACTGCTATACGCAGCAGGACTGAGAACATCAACTGCAATAAAATGAGCAAAGATGGAGAGAAACAGAAACCAAAGACTGGTCGCAGAGATCAGACACACAGAATGGGTTCACTGAAGAAGTCAAAGAACACAAGAAACCATTGTCAACAGCAAAGACGATGGGGAGTCTGGGGAGAGGCAGAGTTTGGGAAAAGAATATAAAATGTCAGCAGGATGAGTAAACCCAAGGGATCTTGTGCAAATGTGTAAATGTCTTGTGTTCTTGAGAAACTGTAAGTCTATGTAAAGGTTTCTTACCAAAAACATGATAATTCCATGATGTAATGCGCGCTGAATAGAGCCATCCTGTCAAATATAGTAAATACATATTTAAAATAGCATATTGTACATAGAAAACACATGCAATACTGTCAATTTTAAAAATCCAACATTTCGGGCTACAGAGCTGGCTCAGTTGGCCAAGTGCTCACCCCACAAGCATGAAGACCCAAGTTCAGCTCCCAGATCTCATGTTAAAGACACAGGCGCAGCAGTACTCGCTTGTAAACTCAGTGATGGGAAGGCAGGGTCTTATGAGTAAGTGGGACTCACTGGTCAGCTAGATTAGCCATGCACTGAGATCCAGGCTAGTGAGAGAACACCCTGCCTCAAAAAAGAGGGATGGCTCCTAAGGATGGGCACCTGGGGGTGACCTCTGAAGGCCACATATACGTTCTCTCAGAGAGAGAGAGAGAGAGAGAGAGAGAGAGAGAGAGCACTATTGCAAAGCATAAACAGAATGTAAAGCCGTTATTTAATTCTGTATCCCAGAAGTAAACATCATGGACATGCTCTCCTTGTCTTGTCTAGGGAACACTATCTAGCAGCAGGCATTCCTAAGCCTGAGCTCACTCCTTCAGGAACTGAGTAGATCTGTCGCTCATAAGAACTAGCTGGGAGACGAATAAGATCAAAATACATTGCATGAGATTCTCAAAGAATTACATTTAAACTTATTATTTTAAAAAGAAGAACCAGCTAGGGACTTCCCAGTGTCCTGCTGCGGGGCCACTTGAGTGGCAGGGAAATCAGAGTCTGCCCGCAAGGGGCTGAGGCGTCAGTCAGTTGCTTCAAGTGACTCCAAGGTGCGGAGGAGTGAGACACAAGCGGGCAGCTTGCTCTGGGATGGCCAGGAACAGGGGAGTACCTCAGAGTATGCCTTCCACAGAGCATCAGCCCCTTACACACTTACAGCTTCAAGAAGGGTACATTGTTTTATTGTTTTGAGACAAGGTCTCATGTGCCCTACACTAGCTTCAAACTCCCTAGTTACTGAGAATAACATTTGGCTTCGGATCGCCTGGCCCTGGAGTCCTGGAATTGTGGTGTAGATGGCCAATGCCTAGCCACGGTCAAGAGTTTTTAGATCTTCCATAGGTTAAAAACGTCCCATAGTTAATTATCTTTAAAAATCCTGACTTTTTAAGTCTGGTTTTCTCTCTTCCCATAGCCATTGACCATTTGTAAGCCTTTTTCTAGGGGTGAAGCCTTGTGAAATTTGCCCCATCCACACTGGTGTGTCACCTGGTGGTACAGGTAAGGAGATCTCTTTCAAGTAACCATATTGTTACAGTTCATGGGTAAATTTCCCCCTGTCGCCTCTAGGGGGCACTATCTAGGAGCATTCATCTGGACTCTTAAAATCTTTTTGTTCTGGCTGACTGGCCAGGCGGTAGTACCGTATGCCTCTTATGCCAGCACTCTGGAGGCAGAAGCAAGTAACGGTTCTCTGTGAGTTCAAGACCAGCCTGGTTTACAGAGTGAGTTCCAGGATAGCCAAAGCAACACAGAAAAAACTTGTCTTGAAAAAACAAAAACCAAAATAAACAAAAACAACAACAACAAAAATACAAAACAAAAACCTACTACCACCCAGAAATCCTTCTGTATCTTCTTTGCAATTTCGTGTACACACTAAATGGACTCAATAGGTTATATATGTAGATGTGCACAAACATATATGTAACTATAATAATTAGAGAAGAGGTCATGAATGTGGGGAGGAGGGGGAGAATTGGAAGGAGGAGGAATGTTGGGCTCGCAGGAATGGGTGGGAGGATGCCGATACACTGCTCATGTGTGACATTTTCCAAAAGGAATAAAGAAGTAAGTGTTGCACTGCCTGACTATGGAGTTTCTAGAGGAAATAATAAAGAAATATGAACTGAAAATTACTAAGGCAGAGAGAGTTTAGAGTGACTCTTATATTAACTCCATTAGAGACTCCCACAGACCCCATTGATGAGAAGGCTTCTGGGGTTGCTTTGGAAGGTGTTTACCTGCAGTTAGACTCTAGAAAGGACCACCTCAAGCACTCAGTCTGACTTCTGAGTTCAGAAGAAATATATTCTTGTTATCACACCTTAAAATTCAGAACACGCCATCTAAAGAACAAGGCAGACAGCTGAGCTGGAAATATGATCATTAGAACCACCAATTGCGTACATGTGGGTTATACAAGATATTGTGGGCTATTCTGAAAACCAAACTTCAAGAAATAAAGTTGGCACTTTTAACGTCATTCTGCTCTCATGCAGAACTCAGTCTGGGCTTAGCTGACCAGCTGGCTTGGTCAAAATTCTTGAAGTAAAGATCTCCTTCCCCAGGCTTGAAATTTGTGCCTATTTTTTGAATGAGTAAATCTATCTTGAATGGCTTTTACCTTTGCCAACTTATATGCCTAGAGACTCTGAGACCAGTTTCTTCTGTGTTAGACTTTTTGTCAGGATAAAAAAAAAAAAAA
>JADRCC010242555.1:0-11657 GCA_019843855.1 Hylomyscus alleni | reverse complement strand
TTTTTTTTTTTTGTAATTTTAAGGTTTATTTATTTATTTTATGTATATGAGTACACTGTCACTGTCTTCAGACACACTAAAAGAAAGCATCAGATCCCATTGCAGATGATTGTGAACCACCATGTGGTTGATGGGAATTGAACTCAGGACCTCTGGAAGAGCAATCAGTTCTCTTAACCTCTTAGCCATCCCTCCAGCCCCTGGTTCATCTTTTAAGTGTCACATTCTCAAAGCATTAATATTTTGATTTTGTACTTCTTTGTATAGGTGAATCTATACATTATGTCCAATTTTTTTAAAGGCTTTCATTTTACAGAAAGGCATATTTTGCGAAAGGAAGAAAGTGCTATGACTGGAGAGTCATAAATATAGAATTTTGTTATATTTGCTCAAATACAAGGTAGTTGTAAGCAGTACTAAGCAGTACTAAGCTTTTCTCTTGTTTTGCTTTTGTTTCCATTACAAATAGTTTTTAAATTGTCAAGTATTTCTTTTGAATGTTTGTAATTTTAGCTTATAGTGTTTTATAAATCTTCACTTACCTCCTTTCCTAATAGTCTATGAAATACATGAACTTTTAGATGAATGAATATTAACACTAGGATTATCTTAAAAGTACAATGTAGGGAATGAAAATGAGAATCTTATGAACTACTCTATTAGACTTTACTAGTTTGTGGAAATTTATTGCTTTGTTTTGAGGCAGGGTCTCACTGTGTAGCCATGGTTGGCTTGGAGCTCAGTTTGTTTCCTAAGTGTTGGAAATAAAGGTGTACATCAGCATACCCTTCTTTAGAAGCTTTTTAATTAGACATACAGTGGCTGTTTTCCCAGCATTTTTATGTCTGTACTACATATATCCTATAATAAAGTTAAATATGCAGTTTTTCAAGTTTTTATTTTCTTCTCCGAGCATTATGTTAAATTAAATAGCTCTTCTCATCCATTTCTCATATAGATACCATTATAGATTCCCAGTTATATGTCAAGTAGTAGAAGGTGTTACATCTCTTTTTCTAACAGTTAAAATTTTTGGCACATGATGTCTTTCAGGTAATTGATTTTCATTTCTAGTCCGTATCCATGTGTGTCTTACAGGATAAGGGTGACTGTCATTTCATAGTTGCTAGAGATGTTTTTCTTATATTTGAGTAATTATTTTGCCTAGATCTTTATCTGTTTCTTTTTATAGAAAGTCTACAGGGTTGACATCCTGTTTTAAGGAGGTTTCTCTCTCCCTCTTTTTACTTTTTGAAACTTTTTATTTTTTACTTTTTGCCTAGGGTGGCCTTGAAGTTCTCTAGAATAGTGAGGATAACAGGCCTGGAGTAACGGGCTAAGCTAGATTTATTTTTTAAGTGTGGTTGTTAGACATTTAGTTATCACTTCATTTAAAATGTTTTATGGGGGGGAGGGGTATCATTCACTTGGTAGAATGCTGGCCTCACATTCCAAAAGCCCTGGGTTTGGTTTTTAGCACCAGAAGTACTAGATGTGGTAGCATCCTGTATCACGTGGGTGGTAGAGAGAGGCAAAAGAATCAGAAGCTCAGGGCCGTTCTTGGCTACATAATGAGTTGGAGGCTAGGCTGAACTTCATGATTCAGTTAATTGATTAATTAAAATGTTAATAGCACTGTGTGTATTTCTGACCACAGTGACACTCAGCATATCTTTATCTGTGACCCACTGATATTTTAATGCCCTAAGCCACCATTTGTATTTGCCTAGTCTAGTGGAAATAGGTGGCAGGGATATGCCCTGAAAATTAAAATTCTGTCTTGAATATATTTTAATGACCCCAAAATTTTGCTTTTTTATGTCTATTTGGGTAGGTTAATATTAAATATCTGCCTCCCCTTTATTTATTTAATCAGGATATAGCTTACGTGTTATTCTTAATTTATCTAAAATGTTTTACAGATACTGTGTGTGTGTGTATGTACATATATGCATGCCATGCCATGCACGTGGAAGTCATTAGACAACTTGTGTGTGCCTGTTCTCTCCTAACCTGTAGATTTTATAGATAAAACTCCAGTTATCGGGCTTGTCAGCGAGCACCTTTATCCAATTCACCGCCCTTTTTACATCTCCAAAGATTATATGTAGGTACTGTATTTTGTTTGACTGGTTTCCTGATGGTAACAATTTGACCTGTTTTCAGTCTTGAGTATTATAAACAGTGTGTAACTTTAAAAAAAAAAAAAAAAAAAGTAGGGGTAGAGAGATGGCTCAGAGGCTAAGAGCACTGGCTGCTCTTATACAGGACTCCAGCCCAGTTCCCAACACTATGTGGTGACTTACAGTGGTCTGTTACTCAGCGTTCTAGGGGATCCAACATCTTCAGGCCTCTGTAGCACCAGGCATACATGTGGTGTACTTACATACATCCATGCAAATACTTCTACACACTAAAATATATTTTTTTAAAACTTTAACCAAAAATTATATTGATAATTAAGGTAAACTATTAGCCAGGTAATGTTTTAGGTTAAAAACAGTTTGCTAAAACCAAAAACACCTAACTCTGATAAAGGTAGTTTTCTTCAGAACTGTTGTTCCATATCAGTATTGTTGGATACTGCCTATTAAAGCTACAGTCAAGAATAATACTGATTCTTAATAACATTTTTGTGAATTTTCAAAACAGTGTGTTAGTTTATTAGTATACTTTGTATAAAGAATTTCAGAGTTTTAAACAAGGATAACTAAAATAAACAAGACAACTCTGTATAGTGATAAAATTAAATCAATGAATATGTGAGTTAAATCATTAGTAATAAACATAAATACATTAAGTATATAATAAAACATTTTCATAATATACCATGGTAAATTATATTTGTAAACCATGAGCATCCAAAATATATTTGTACTTGTTCATTGTATCCAATGTGAATGAATGCTTGGGCTTCAGGGAAAACTGTGAGCCTCCTAAAAGGAACCCTCAAACTTAGCAGATGAGGAAAGGCATTGAGGCAATAATATCCTTAAATCCAGAGAGCACATTATAGAATAAGAACTGGATTCTAGGTCACATGGTTTTTATGTCTCTCCTGAAAATGAAACTTTGGGATGAATAAAAGATGGTTCCTGTTTATACCATAGATTACAAATCAGTACACATTAAAGTTTGAATTGTAAAAGTACAATGACTACGTAGGATTTGTATTATATCTAGTATTTAAGAATAATGATATATCCCCCTCTACCTTTCAGTGTCCTTTGCATCAGGTACAGATGGTTAGAGGTGGGAATAGAAAGCATTCTACTCATGGATCTGTTTTCCTAATGTTTATTTCTAAGGACCTGTATGGATGACATGAATACGTCGTAAAATGGGCTTTATTCAGAAAGGACTATATTTCATTTTGTAGTCAAAAATTAACCCTGAATGGTGTGTGTCATTAATTTGGATTGTTAGCCTTATCTTCAGTTAGACATTTAATGAACACTTTGTAAAGTCTCAGGAACATAAAATATGACAAGAAGCCAGGCAGTGGTGGCGCACGCCTTTAATCCCAGCACTTGAGAGGGAGAGGCAGGTGGATTTCTGAGTTCAAGGACAGCCAGGGCTACACAGAGAAACCCTGTCTCGAAAAACCAAAAAAAAAAAAAAAAGACAAGAAACTTTCTCCTTATTAGGAATCACAGTGGATAGCTGGGCATGGTGGCACACACGTTAATCTCAACACTAGGGAAGCAGAAGCAGGCAGGTCTGAGTAAATTAGAGGCCAGCCTGGTCTATAGAGTGAATTCCAGGACAGCTAGGACTTTGTAGAGAGACCCTGTCTCAAAAAGGTTGTTCATAGTGGAGGCAAAAGGGGTGAGGGAATAGTATGGACACTAAACCCTGCATTAGATGCATGTCATGTAGAGAGAAGCATGATTGTAGATTTGTTCTGCTAAAAAGAGCTGTCGATTCAAGAAGGAAAGCCTTGGTGAATACATTTACCAAAGTGTGGTGCTGGGAGCTGCAAAGGAAAAAAGGAAGGAGAGGAGATTGTGCAGAATTCCTAACTAGAGTATAATTTGCTGCTACTAGTGGCTCAGGCCTCTAACTACAGGCTAAGACTGAGGAGGCAAGATTGCATGCTCACACCCAACTTAAATAGCTGAATGAAATTACTGGTGGTGGAACATTTGTGTAAAGTGCGTAAGGCCTGAGTTCAGTCTCCGTCCTGTATGGCCAAGATAAAAATTTGTATTAAAGCAGCAATTTAAAGTTACATGGCATATTTGGGAGTAAAGAGAATAGATCCAGACAGTGTAGATATGGGTCATCACAGACTGCTTTAGAGACACTTGAGTTATTTCATCAGGAAGTTGGAACTGTGACTTAACTTTAAGATTTGTAAAGCCCTTTTATAATATTCAAGTGAGTTTAATTTACATGTTTTTTTTTAATTTTTAGGATATTCACATTGATTGAAATTTTGAAACTTCTACAAATTGTTGCTCAGTTTACAGAAACAAGTTCAATTTAGCATTACTTAATGCATCTAATTCTCTATCCTGATTGTTACCTTGTGTACTAAGTCATTAGTAATTGTTGTGGTTAACCCTGGTACTCAGGACTGTTCTTTTTTTATTTATGTCTTGAAATCATTTCACATCTTCTGTTTAACCAAGCTTCTCTTTTTGTTATTCTTTTTTATCCCCATTTTCTACTTGAGCTCAATCATCTGTTGTCTTTGTCTTGGGAGTGGCAAGTGGGTACTTTTGTGACTAAGAAAGCTCATTTGCAGTATGAAAGAAAGTATAAAGATCTTGTTTTCGGCCACATCATAATTGTCTTAGTGGTGTGAGGTAACTGAAGCTGTTCTCTTCAGCCTGTAACACATTTTCCATTTCCTCAATGCTTGAAAGTCTTTGATTTAGTTCTGCCATGGACTGTACCTCTCAGCCTTTCCTTTCTTGAATTCTAGTTTTTGTGTTTGATTTTTCATGTTTTGGGCTAAAAAACAAAAACGAACATTGAGTGAGAGTCCAAAATTTTACACTTTATGATGTGACAGAGTTCTTTTTTCACTCATTTCCAGATTCAGGAATGCCGTTGGAAAGTTTGGGTTACCAAAAGGTAATTTTCTGGTACAGCAAGATGAGTTTTGAGGGTTGGATGTAGATCAGAGCATCTTCAGTGTTTTTCACAATTGATTGATAGTTTGATCTATCAATCAATGCTGAGATCACTGCTTCTTATGAGTACATACAAAATGACATAGTATGTTTAGGTCTGTTTTCAAAAATATTTGGGGCTTGGGGTGATGGTTCAGGTTCAGCGGTTAGGAGCACTAACTGTTCTTCCAAAGGTCCTGAGTTCAATTCCCAGCAACCATATGGAGGCTTACAACCATCTGTAGAGTGATCAGATGCCCTCTTCTGGTGTGTCTGAAGACAGCTACAGTATACTTACATACATAAAATAAATAATTCTTTAAAAAAAAGAAAGAAAAATATTGGGAATTCTGTCCTAATCCCAAGCCAAAACCCACATGTGTGTGTGTATGTATGTATGTATTTTGTTGTTATTGTTGTTGTTGTTGATTTTGGTTTTTCAAGACAGGGTTTGTCTGTGTAGCACTGGCTGTCCTAGTACTCACTCTGTAGACCAGGCTGGCCTCGAACTCAGAAATCTGCCTGCCTCTCGCTCCCAAGTGCTGGGATTATAGGCATGAGCCACCACCGCCTGGCAAAACTCATTTATTTTACTACAAGTTAATGACTCAAACAGCAGTTTTTAAAATCAGAATTCCTAACAATATAATCCAAAGGTATAATAATTTGATACCTGCACTATGGAATAATTCTAAAGCCTCTCTTCTCTGTAATTAAACCTGTAAGAGCAGAAGACTATGTATGAAACATATGCTATAATTGATAACAGTCAAGTCTATGGCAAGGTGTTTGAGGCATTCATTGTTCATTGACATGCAGTGCAAAATGCCTGTTTTTATATTCATAACCCAGGTTTGTAGTGATGTTCCACAGTGTAATCTGACAAGTGCTGCCAGAAACATATTTGGTTTCTTATTAATTTTAGTCATTTTATATTTAGATTCTTTTATTATTGTCAATTTTGTTGTGGAATCCCCCTTCACATCCAGGTCCTATCCATTCATTCCCATATTGTGTGCACACATGCCCCCCCATCTCCCAATCCAATTATCCAGTGGAAACATTGGATCATAACCCACACTTAAAGAAGCCATAGCTTAGATGACCAGATGAGAAACACAAAGAGAGGAATAGAGTGGAAGGTGGGAAGTAGTTTGAGCAGTTGAGCAAAGGCCAGGGTGGCAGCAAGCATTGTGAATGAGCGAACAGTTTCATAGGAGGTGCTGGATGTGGGCAGGAGTCAGATTTTTACTACTTTCAACTTAATTAGCAATGGGAAATCATTTTTATTAAATATACTAAATAATAGACATTTCATGCAGATTATTCTGACTTTTAACATGAGGTCAGAACTTCAGGGTTAAAAAGAGACCAGGAAGCTTATGGGAAAGTAAACTTTTTTAACTTGTTAGAGGAGTATGTGACTGAAGAATAAGGAGCTAGGGTGACCCAGGAGTGTCCCCGAATGTGCTGCTTGTATTGTCTTGTGCTGTGTACTGTTCTTGCCTGCATATGCTCCTTACCTCACCAGTTCTTCTAAAAAATGGGCCCACTTATCTTTCTAACCCAGCTTTGACTGTCACTGTTACAGCCCAACTCAGTCACTGTGATAGACAGTTATTTCCTCTCTAGTAAGTTTTTTTTTTTACCTTTAGTATTTTTGTTATAAGTGACAAGAGTTAAGAAAATAAATCATAGCCAGTGCCTTTAATCCCAGCACTTGGGAGGCAGAGGTAGGCGGATTTCTGAGTTCAAGGCCATCCTGGTCTACAGAGTGAGAAACCCCGTCTCAAAAAACCAGAGAGAGAGAGAGAGGGAGAGGGGGAGGGGGAGGGGGAGGGGGAGAGGGAGAGAGAGGGAGGGAGGGAGGGGGAGGAGGGAGAGAGAGGGGGGGAGAGAAAAAAAGAAAAAGAAAAAGAAAATAAATCATTATGAAATATGTTTTTTACCTAGTCTGATCTTATCCCTAAAAGAAGTGTTCCAGTGGCGTTTCAAGTGTTAAGCCTAGCTGAATTTCATAGGTCGTTTATGTGAGAGCAAGTCCTGTTTGTGGTCTCACTCTACATAAGGTGCAATGCACTGAGAAAGAGCCATCTTGATGTATTTCTGAGTTTCCTAAATGCTGTGCTCAGTGAGACTCTATTCACTCCTCTGCCTTTACAATATTCCCTGTGTATTTTTTGAAGAAATAAGCTGTATTTGAATTTAAAATAACTCTAATATTCATGTGTTTGTGTTTATTTCCTTTCCCTCAGTACCTTTTTTCTTTTTCTTTTTTTGATTGCTTGAGACAGGGTTTCTCTGTATAGCCCTGGCTATCCTGGAACTCACTCTGTAGACCAGGCTGGCCTTGAACTCAGAAATCCGCCTGTCTCTGCCTCCCAAGTGCTGGGATTAAAGACATGCGCCACCACTGCCCAGCATTACCTTTCTTTTGATAGAAACTTATCCCTCTGTAATGACTTGTAGGTGAGGAAAAAAATAATCTTTATTTTGTGAACCTAAAATATTACTTTTTGGGCCAATGAGATGGCTCAGTGGTTTGGGCTCTGTGGAAGGAAGGAAAGACGCTGGCAAACTGTGCTCTGACCTACACACATACCTGTGAGGCCACCTCACAAGTCCAGATAGCTTTGTAACATCCAAATAAGTAAGCTAAGGTGGAACTGTAGAAGTTTGAGGAGTTTTCCACCATGTAAATTCAGTTCTTACTGAAAAACAGGATAGCAGGAGGGAAAGTTTGGATAAAAAAACAAGTGCTATAAGAGGGAATTAAGCAAAGACTAAATAGTTTCTAAGATTTCAGTCTATTAATGAGGATTATAACACACATTGATTTCACAAAGTGGAAGTTGTTGGATTTTTTTCATTTACTTGCTTAGTGTTTCTGTGTGTAATATATGCATGTGTATGTATAATGGACATGTGTGGAGGTAAGAGGATGTGTCTCCTCCCCTCACTGAACCTGGGCCTAAGCTGGTCATCACAAACACAACACTCCTTCTGTCTGCCCACTTCATTCCCCTATGTGACAATAGGGTCACAGGACTTTGAACACTTATGCCTGGTTCTTTCTATTCATGTTGGTAACTTAAACTTAGTTCTTCATGCTTGTACAGCAAACAGTCTTACCCGCTGTCCCCACTTCCCAGCCTCTGGAAGTGCTAGGTTTGATTTGGAAAAATAATTTCTATCTTCTGTATACTTTATTCCTTCTCTGTTTTAGTTTGTTTATTTTGTTTTCCCCGAGACATGGTTTCTCTGTGTAACCCTGGCTGTCTTGAAACTTACTCTGTAAACCAGGCTGGCCTCAAAGTTAGCGATCTGCTTGCCTCTGCCTCCCAGGTACTGGAATTAAAGGCGTGTGCCACCACCACCAGGTTTCTTCCAATTTTAAAATAAGATCAATGTTGATGGTTGTTTTATTTTATAGAAAAATAGAGTAAGTTTTATCCTAACAGTATTTACTTATTACAGTGCTGTGTGTGAACTTCTTTTTTTCATTTATTATCTTTCTCCTAATACACAGGAGTACTCTGAAGACAGTAACTCTGAGCCCAATGTGGATTTGGAAAATCAGTACTATAATTCCAAAGCACTGAAAGAAGATGACCCAAAAGCAGCACTAAGCAGCTTCCAAAAGGTGCTTCCAAAATATGTTTCCAACTGGTTTATGTCTTGGGGTTTATTTTGTTTTAATAATACTGTGTATGTTACTTTTCTCATTGCTACAACCAAATAATCTGATCAAAAACAAGAATGTAAGTATTTTCTTCAGTTCACTGTTAAGGATGTACTAGTCCTTCCTAGCAGAGAAACCATATTGGCCAGAGCATGTTACTAGGATTCTTTCCATCTCAGTAGACCAGTGTAGTGGTTGAATGAGAGTAGCCTCGTGGGCTCATATGTTTGGATGCTTGGTCCCCAGTTGGTGGAACTCTTGGTCAGGGTTAAGTGGTGTGGCCTTGGTGGAAGAAATGTGTCACTGGGGTTGACTTTTGAGGTTTCATTCATAGTCTCTGTGTCTCTGTCTCTCTTTCTGTCTTTCTCTCTATCCCTCCCCTTCTCCCTTCCCCACCCCACCTTACCCCACCCCTTCTCTCTGCCTCCTACTAGAGGATCAAAATGAGCTTTCAACTGTCCCTGGTCCCATGCCCTGACTATCATGGACCTTAACCTTCTGAAACTGTATACCTAAATTAAACAGTTTCTTTTATGAGTCACTTTAGCCATGGTGTGTTATCACAGCAATAGAAAAAGTTAACTAATATAACCAAGAAGCAGGGAGAGATGCTGGACCTTGAAGTATGGAACTAGGTTATAGCTTCCCAGACTTAAATTCCAGTGATTTACTCCCTGTGGCTGGGCTCTACCACCCTAAGGGTTCCACAACCTCCCAAGACAACACCATCAGTTAGGGACCAAGTGTCAAACACAAGAGGCAAATATTTTATGTCCAAACCATAACAGGTACAGTAAATGCAAAGTGATTTAGTTCAAAAATGTGTGTGTGATATTTATGATAGTTCTGTCAAAGGATTGCATTATGGGTAATAAACGTATATTTCAGAAAGCTTCCTATTGTCTTTTCTTCAAGTTGTCCGTGAAGTAGGGCCCTTATCCTAAAAAAACCACACTAGAGAAACACCCTCGTGGTCAGCAGTATTATTACTATAATCTTGTTGCTTTTGGGGAACAGATCAATTGATTTCCTGATTTCTGAACAGTTGATGGTTCTTACTAAAGATGATTCAGTCTTTTCTGCATTATCAAGTAAGTCCTCTTATGTGGCAGCTTAAGAGTCAGCTTATTTACCCAAGGATCCCAAGAAGTCTCTTTTAAATACTTTATTTAAATCCTTTTTAAAATTACACTGATTGTGAAATTTGGGAGAAAATATTTTTCATGAATAGCTTATAAATTTAATTTAAGTCTTAGACATTGGGTGTCATTGAAAAATAGTGAAAAATTGATACTGAGACTAAAAATAAAAATCTCTTTCCATTTTAGGTTTTGGAGCTTGAAGGTGAGAAGGGAGAATGGGGATTCAAAGCGCTAAAACAGATGATCAAGATTAACTTCAAGTTGGTAAGATTTATTCTGAGACTCACCATGAGTAACTGCATGCAAGCCTCCTGCTGCAGAGCCCCATATGTTTTCTTCTCTATAAAGTTGTTATACTGACCTCTATCCACCTGTGGACTGCAAAATTATGATTAGAGCAATACTGATCTTTTTTTAATTTTTAAAACTAATTAAAATAGTTATATTATGTCTTCACTTTCCTCCCTCCAATTCCTGTGTTCTCTCTCTCTCCAATGCTAGTTTTTTTTTAATTTGACATAGGATTAAAAAGAATGTCTTCTGTATGTAGAACTTATTCCTTACGTATGTTTTCTATGTGTTACTGCATATAGTCCAAGTGCATTATTTTTAGAGTGACTTTTTGGAAAACTTACTTTGGAAGTTTATTTTAGAGTTTTCAAATTCTATTTATTACTGAGACTGGGGTCCTCCATTGTCTCTCTTCTCACCAATAATCAATCAAATCAAAAAGGCCTGAGTACCTTCAGAAGATGCCTAGTGTAAAATCTCTCCCTCTGCTACTCTCCTCCTGGCTAGCATCATTTCCCACCCACATTGTTGCTGTGGCCTGTTAGCTGCTCCTGCATCTCTCCTTGTCTGCTACATCTGTCGTCTGTGCTGTGTTACCCTTTCTGGTTCTACTTCTCATGGTGTACTCTTGTTGCACAAAAACCCTGTGCTTTCTGTTCATTTTTATCATGATATTACACCAATATATCCTATATTTAAATTAAAAACTTGAGAAACATAGATAAAGCAGCAGGTGAATAAGGGGCAGAGATTTGAATTATTAAAATAGTAGTAGCATTAAGTGCTAAATGTCAGCTCTGTCTGTATTTAGTCACATGATCTTACTATGTAGTCCTGGAACTGTTTTGCTGACCTTGAACTAACGGAGTTTCTGTACTTTCTGTACCTTCCTCTGCCTCCCTAGTGTTAGGATTAAAAGTGTGCACCACCATGTCCAGCTAACATAACTTTTTAAAATGAATGTCTTAGAGCCATCAAGATAAGCAAGTAAAGAAAGGTGCTTGCCACCAAGTCTTGACAATCTGACTTCAATCCCTAGAACCCCTGTGGTGGAAGAAGAGAATCAACTCCCATTAACTGTTCTCTGGCTTCCACCTTCATGCCCTGGTACAAATTTTACTTTACATACCTTCACAAATAAAAAAATCTAGGGGACCAGATTTTCTCATCTCTGTGATAAATTACCCTGACAAAAGCGTCTTAAGGCAGAAAGGGCCTATTTTGGATTACAGTCCAGAGGAGTCCAGTCTAGCATGGTGAGGAAGGTGCGGTGGCAGAATTAGGGGGTTGATCATGTCTGTGTGTACTTGGGAAGCGGAGTGGGAACAGGAAGTGGGACTGGGCTATAACCTTAAGACTGTCACCCAGGGATTTACATCCTCCAGCAAGCCTCCACCTCCTGACACTCTTACAACCTTCTCA
>JADRCC010242540.1:0-12468 GCA_019843855.1 Hylomyscus alleni | reverse complement strand
CCTCCCCCTCCCCCTGCTCACCACCCACCCTCTCCTGCTTATTGGCCCTGTCATTCCCCTACACTGGGGCATAGAACCTTCATAGGCCCAAAGGCCTCTCTTCCCATTGATGACCGACTTGGCCATCTTCTGCTATACATATGCTATTGGAGCTATGAGTCCCTCCATGTGTACTCTTTGGTTGGAGTTTTAGTCCCTGGGAGCTCTGAGGGTACTAGTTAGTTCATATTGTTGTTCCTCCTAAGGGGCTGCAAACCCTTCAGCTCCTTGGGTCCTTTCTCTAGCTCCTTCATTGGGGACCCTCAGTCCAATGGATGGCTGTGAGCCTCTACTTTTGTATTAGTCGGGTACTGTCAGAACCTCTCAGGAGACAGCTATATCAGGCTGGAGTGTCCTTTCTTCAGTCTCTGCTCCATAGTTAGTCTCTACAACTCCTTCTGTGGGTATTTTGTTCTCCCTTTTATGAAGGAATGAAGTATCCACACTTTGGTCTTCCTTCTTCTTGAGTTTCTTGTGATTTGTGGAGTCAGATCCTCTGGAGCGGCACAGATTGTTATGACATGCCAAGTGAGGTCTGGGAATTTGCCTTGAGAGCAGCAAATGCTATTAACTGTTATTTTTTAATTGTGTGTGTATTTCTGTGTCTAAGTGTGGGTTGGTGCACATTAAGTGCATTGCCCACAAAAGTGTTGGGATCTCATAGAACTGGAGTTACAAGCAGTTGTGAATCCCCTATGTGGCACTGGGAATCAAACTTAGGTCTTCTACAAGAGGGTGTTCTTAATCGCTAATCTATCCCTCCAGGCTTGACTTCCTTCCCTTTTAGTGCTAAATAATATCCAATTACATGTGTATAACAGTTTAATTTTTAATTACTCCATTAATGCTTCTTCCCAAACATCAGAGTGCAAGTACATCTTTGAGATCCTGATCTAAATTGTCTTTATTAATACCAGACAAAAGATAGGTGGCTTTAAAGGGTAGTTTTATTTTTAAATATCTTCATGTAGTTTTTTGCAATGACCATGTCAATTTACATTCTTTTAATAACCTGTTGGTTCCTTTTTCATTATGTTGGAACTTTTCTTGCATTAACAGTAATATTTTAATTTGATGTAGCTTCACATTGTGTATTTTTACTTCAGTTATTGGTACTTCAACTCCCCCAGATGTTGTCAAAGTCAGTGCTAACAAGATTATTTGTCTATATTTTTTCTAGGTCTTAAACAGATTGAGATCTTATGGTTAAACCTTTAATCTTAGTTGTTTTGTGTCTGTTGTAAGTCAAGGGATTGCATTAATTCTTTTCTATGTGGTTATCAACTTCCCCCATATCATTTGTTGAAGAGATGGCCATTTTGCAACTGTATATTTTGGACAGTGTTGCGTGGAAAATCGATTATGTAAATGTTAGTTTCTTGTTTGTTTTTGATTGGTGAGTAGGTCTAACTTTAGTACCAGATTGTATTGATTACTATGGCTTTGTAATATATTTTTGAATCAAGTACAAAAGCTTCTATCTTCATTCACTCTTAGGGCTGTTTTAGAACCTATCCAGATCTTCTGTGCTTCCATGTAAGTGTTGGGAAAATCAATAGTGAAAAGTCGAATTGTAATTTTAATAGAAATTTTACTAGAATCTTGGATTAGATTGGTAAATATATATGTTCTACTAATATTTGTTATTTAGATTATCATCAGTATAATATATCTTTTATTTGTGTCTTGCATAATTTTCAAGAATACCAAGAATTTATCAATATGCATATTAAAAATCACTAAAAGCCTCAGGCAGTGATGGCGCATGCCTTTAATCCCAGCACTTGGGAAGCAGAGGCAGGTGGATTTCTGAATTCAAGGCCAACCTGGTCTACAGAGTGAGTTCTGGGACAGTCAGGGCTATACAGAGAAACCCTGTCTCGAAAACAAAACAAAACAAAACAAAAAACAAAACAAAAACAAAAACAAAAAGACTAAAATCACCTGAGAATTACAAATCAAAATAACAATGTGTTATAACTTCACACATTAGAGTAGTTCCTAAAAAAGAGAATAGGTAAGGAGTTTTGGGGCAAAGATTCGAGAAAACAAAACCTGCTTATCATTAGGGCCATTATGAAAACACTATGGAGGTTGTGTTAATAGTCACGTTCACTCTGCTGCAAATTAAGGTGTGTTTGTCAGAGTGCTTAGAAATTTATATCTGTTGTTGAGTTACAGCACATCGAAGATTTCATTCTATGAGTCTCAAGTGCACAACCTCAGCAGGAAGTTATGGTCAGTGCACAATTCATGATACTCTATGGTACTTTCAGCTCTGGACTCTCATGGCTGAATTGAAGGTTCTGACAGGGAAGACTGATGACAAAAGGAATAGCAAATAGTCAGGACATTGGAGAAGAATGAGTCTGAAGGTAAAGAAAGTTATTAGACTATTGTAAAATTAATGCTTACAAAGTTTAGTCCTCTATGATTGTGTGTTTTATTTTCCATCATGTTAATGCATTTTTTATAAATTGTTATATTTGTTTTATGCTATTTTTGACTTTAGAAGCAAATATGATACTTTACTTTGTTTCTTCAGTTCTACAACTTGATATTTTTAAACAAGGTTACCCTAATTTTAATCCTTAAATATCTCTGTTCTCTTTTTTAATACCCTAGCTTACTTTCTATTCAACTGATCAGTCCATTTGAATTTTAGATCATTCTTGGTTTATTATTAGGTTCTTTAAAGACATCTGGCACCTTTAAATACAACCTCATTCTTCCATTTTTAATTTTCCCCAATGAATTACAATTCTTTAAACTGATTCTTTTGTTTTGATAACTTTATTTATTCTGGATACAAAAATATCATCTCTTGAAATAATTTTTATTAAAGATACATTGCTATGTAAGACTACCAGTCAATTCTTCTCTGTGTAAAATGGATTTACAAAGGGAAAAATAATTTCAGATTTTCATTAGTAGAAGTTGAGCATCATGTGTCTAATTGAATGAACATATGAAAATTTAACTTACATATATTTTCTGTCTTTTATAGAATACTTTCATAAGCTGACATATTTTTCTTTCTATTTATTTATTTATTTATTTATTTATTTATTTATTTATTTGGTTTTTTTGGGACAGGGTTTCTCTACATAGTCCTGGTTGTCCTGGAACTCACTCTGTAGACGAGACTGGCCTTGAACGCAGAAATCCACCTGTCTCTGCCTCCCAAGTGCTGGGATTAAAGGCATGTGCTATCACTGCCTGGCCTGCTAACACATTTTTCTATATCAGATATAAACTAATATTTTTCTGCATAAAAACAGACCAGAAGCATGTTATTTATGTCATTTCTGAAGCAATGGCTCAGCTCACCTACCGTATCATGAAAGTAGTCACAAACAATTCATAGAATGGCTCTGGCTTAATTTAATTTCAATATAATTTTATTTACAACAAGATACCTGATTAGATCTGGTTCACAGGGCATATGATTATGTATTTATTTGTGTGTGTGTGCGCATATGTGTTTGTGTGCAAGTTCAGGTGGCGTTCACACAGGGTCTTAGCTTTCCTAACCATCAGCAACTTTTTTTTCTTTTTTATTATTAGATGTTTTCTTTATTTACATGTCATATGATATCTCCTTTCCAGTTTCCCCTTTGAAAAAAAGAAAAATAAATAAATAAAAATTTAAAAAAGCAAAAGCAAAAAAAAACAAAAATCAAAAAACAAAAAACCCTGTACCCTCCCCTCTCCCCCTGCTCACCAACCCACCCTCTCCCACTTCCTGGCCCTGTCATTCCCCTACACTGGGGCACAGAACCTTCACAGGCCAAGGGCCTCTCCTCCCATTGATGACTGACTTTTATTCTCTCGAAATAGAATCTCTTACTGAGCCTGTAAATAGACTGGGGATGTACAGGTTTTAAGGATGCATCTGTCCCACATATCCCACAGTGCTGAGGTTATAGGCACTCATGACTACTCCTAGCATCTTACACGAGTTTCATGGTTTGAACTCAGATCCTCATGATGGTGCAGCAATTTTATCCATTGAACCATTTTCCCACATCTCCAAACAGCATAATTTGAAGAACCACCTTTGTATGCTAGTTGTATAACATCAAATACTTGATAAAATTATCTGAATACATTTCTATATTTAATGAAACTATGTATATTAGTAATCAGTTTTATAATCAAAACTAGAGCTAATATCATTATCTTCAATTTAGCAATCTCATATATCAAAAATATGCAAACTACAAAGACATTCCATTATTTCAAGAACACTTGTTTAAAGTTAAACTTGTATAACATGATCATTTTACTCTACAGATACAATTCTCAACCTGTGTGTAGCAACTCCTTTGGGGAGTTAAATGACTCTTTCGCAGGGTTGCATATGTGATGTTTGCATTATTACTTATAACTGGAAATATTACAGTTATGAAGTATCGACAACAATAATTTTATGCTTGGAGGTCACTGTGACATGAGGAACTCTATTAAAGAGTCACAGCATCAGGAAGATTGAGATAGATCTGCTTTTTAGACAACTGAAATGATAAACGCCACTCCATAGCTTTAGAAGTTAATAGGAAAAATTCAATTTGTTTCGGGATTGTAAGGTTAAAATCATAGGGCTAACTATATGCTTTTCCCGTTTACCATGGAACATACTGAAGAAATCTGTATGTCATCAACCTTGGTGCCTCACATATCTAAGCATAGTGGAAGTAAATTTTGAATTAGAGTCTTTTTTAGAGATTATGAGTGGAGAAAATGAAGTCCTTCTTCTACCAGTTGAAATAAACAAACGTTTAATAGAACAAAAAAAAGGAAAAAGCACTTCTCAGTGAACTACAAAATGGAACATCCTACAGAACCTCACAGGAATAGAAAATTCATCAAACATGTATGCTCTTGTTTTTCACCTTTTATTTATAGAGTTTTTTTATTCATGCATATTTTTGCCGCTTTCAGAAAACTGCCAATGTCTGAAAAGGTTTCAATGTTTGTTCTTTCAAAACTTCAGCATACAAACAGTTTTTGGCTTGTCACAGTACTGGTGCTAT
The DNA here is from genome assembly GCA_019843855.1 of Hylomyscus alleni. Lineage (NCBI taxonomy): Eukaryota > Metazoa > Chordata > Mammalia > Rodentia > Muridae > Hylomyscus > Hylomyscus alleni. Next base: position 7,393 of record JADRCC010242540.1, on the reverse strand, counting down.
GCTTCACCTTAGAAGATCCTATGACTTCCAGGATGTATTCCAGCTACAAATGATTGCACTTCATGCAAAATCCTAACAGGCACTCTGATTGCCTAGCAACTAGCAATTTCTTGTCTTTGAATCAGTTCCTCTGCATTCAAAAGACAGAGTGTGAGAAAGGGTAGAGTGAATGACTTGATGTCAAAATTTAAGCAATCTTACACTGCAAAAGATGTTCTGGTTAGGAATCAGTAGTAACAAAGGGAACAGGACACATTTGTCTGCTAATGCATGAGAAGTAGGATTTTTCACAATTTAGGAGGTATTATTCTTGGAATTAGTAACAAAGCTTTTTTAATTGCATGGTTTATAAAAAAAACCTGGGGACATTAATAATAGATGTGTGCTAGTGTACTGATAGATACTCAAATTTCCCAAGAATAATCACAGATTAGAAGGTGAGAGGGAGTTCTTTAATCAGGATTAATATTTATGGGAGAAAAAAATGAGGTGGCTGGTAGGTGTCAACAAGGAGCATTGTTTGTGCTGAAAAAAATGGAAAAATGATAGACAAGAATAAATGATACTAAAGAAGGTGAGCATTTTGAACTATGAATAAATAAGCTGCACACACTATAGACTTTTAAATGTAAGCACATCATGGCATAAGTAATAGTGTCAGGCCTTGGTGTCCCCCAACCTCCATTAGATGGATCCCAATTTTGGCCTTTCCCTGGGCTGCCTTTCCTTCTCTGTTTTTTTTTCCCTGTGTTTCTTTTAGACAGGAACAATTCTGGGTCAGAAATTTTGATGGTGGATTGGTATTCCTGTCCCTGCACTTGGGACCCAGTCTATATACTGGAGGTGGGCTCTACAAGTTACCACTCCCCACTGTTGGGCAATTTGGGTAAAGTTATTCCAATTGAGTCCTGGGAGTCACTCACATCCCAGGTCCCTGAGATTTCTAAAGGGTCCCTCCAACTCCCACCCATCAAGGCTGCAAAGTTTCATTCATTCTCCTGGCCCTCTGGACTTCTCTCCTCTCTTTAACCATAAATGATCCTGTTACCCTCTTCCCCTTTCCCCTCCACTCTCATACCCAGGTTTCTCCCTTCCTCTGTCTCTCATGATTATTTTGTTCCCTCTTCTAAGTGGGATTGAAGCATCCTCATTTTGGCCTTCCTTCTTGTTAAACTTCATGTGGTCTGTGAGTTGTATCCTTGGTGTTCTGTACTTTTTTAGCTAATAGCCACTTATAAGTAAGTGCATACCACACACCACGCATATCTTTTGGTTTTGGTTTACCTCGCTCAGGATAATATTTTCTAGTTCCATCATTTTGCCTGCAAAATACATGATGCCCTCATTTTTAATAGCTGAATAGTATTACTTTGTATAAATTAACCACATTTTTCTGTATCCATCCTTCCATTGAGAGACATCTGGGTTGTTTCCAGCTTCTGATTATTATAAATAAGGCTGTTATGGACATGCTGGAACATGTGTCCTTATTATATATCGAAACATACTTTGAGTATATGTTCAGGAGCAGTATAGCTTGACCTTCAGGCAAAACATTTCCAATTTTCTGAGTAACCACCAGATTGATTTCTCGAGTGTTTGTACCAGTTTGCAATCCCACTAGCACTGGAGTGTTCTTTCACTACATACTCATCAGCATCTGCTGTTATTTGAGGTTTTGACCTTAGCCATTCTGACTGGTATGAGGTGGAATCCCAGAGTCATTTTGATATGCATTTCCCTGATGACTAAGGATATTGAACATTTCTTTAATTGCTTCTTGACCATCATATATTCCTTTGTTGAGAGTACTCTGTTTAGCTCCATACACCATTTTTCAATTGGGTTATTTGGTTTTTCATTAAGTGTACTTCCAACAGGGAACTAATATCCAAAATATATTAAGAACTGAAAAGGCTTTTCTAACTCAGTTTTCTGGTGAAATTAATAATTCAAAAAAAGAAAGAAACAAAGAAAGAAAAGAGAAAATTGTCATGTTTATTAAGAAGACTTAAGCTCCTGACTTTTTATATTAATTTTCTACTTTGTATATCATTCTTAAATAGTAGATGACATTTTTCTTTTTATACTTACTCAAATGTATTAAGCTAAATGATACTTAATTATTTTATCTTTCTGCATTATTAATCTACTTAGATTGAGATAGATTTCCTTCACTTATGGCATTGATGGTTCTTGAATAATATTCCAGGTCTAGAAGAAACTGAGGAATTACTAGCCCCATAAAAAATGCACTCCCTCCAAACAAATGACTCTGGTTAGATGACAAAGCAACAATTCAGAGATCCAAAGTCAGAGATTTCTTTTTCTCAAAGCTAAATGATGTACACTCAATGCCACATTGATATTCAAAGTCTTAGGGTTTGAGGTATGGGATCTGGGCTATATACTAAAGATTTACATATAAAGAATGTGAAGTTCTAGTACATTTCTGGGTAAGATAGCATATGGAGTTACCTTTCTCTGTGTGGTCAACTAAAGTGCAGCTTCAAGTTAGAATTGTTAGAAAGAACAGAACATCCGAGACACAGAAACAGTGTAATAGTATGGATGTTTTGAAACTGTGGAGAAAAGAGAAGGTCAGTGCAGAAAAAATAAGCTGCAGAGGACACTGTTGTCAATGTCTTTAATTTTAGCACTCAGAGAATGGAGCCAGGTCCATCTCTTGAGTTCAAAACCAGCCTGGACAACATAACAAACACCAGAACACACAATGTTACACAGAAATACCTGCTCAAGCACAACAGCAGCCGCAGAAGGAGAAAGCAACAAAGAAAAACAACACACACACACACACACACACACACACACACACACACACCACAAATCTAAAAAGAAATAAGCTGTGGCTAGATAGAAAATATCTTCCATGGGATAAACAGTAAGGAGTAACTTGCAGCTGACACCTGGATGTATTATAGCACTGGAATCAATAGTAGTCACTAATGAGATGTTTTTCCATCTTCTCAATGGGTACCTGAAAAGATTGTGGTGGTATGTGTCATGGCAGTGTTGATGACTGGACTAAAGTGTAGCATAGGGACCTAAAGCTAAGATTCTCCATGAATGTCTTGTTGTGACTACTCTAAATAACATCCCTACCATTGACTAGACTACAACACAAAAGACATGAGCAACATGATGTACCTTACAAATTCTATCAAACAGATAAAAGTCTTGTCAGGCAAGGATTTTAGGGCATAGGTGAAAAACATTTGGCACTCATGGAGGAATTAGAGGAAAGACTGAAGGAGCTGAAGGAAGGTGACCTTATAGGAAGACCAGCAGTCTCAACTAACCTAGGCCCCAGTGAGTTCCCAGAGACTAAACCACTAACCAGGAGCATACACTGGCTGGACTGAGGCCACTGGCATATATATATAGCAGAGGTTTTTCTGGTCAAACCTCAGTGGGAAAATATTTGCCTAACTCTCAAGAGACTTGAGGCTCCAGGGAAGGAGAATGTCAGGGGTGAGGTTGAGCATCCTCTTGGAGGCAAGGGGGTGAGGGGGTAGTGTGGGTGACCAGGAGAGGGGCAATTGCTGGAATGTAAGTAAATAAAATAATTTAAAAAAAAAGAAGAAAGACAAACATTTGGGACCTAGGAAGGTAGTGGACTCCTAATGGAAAATTTAGATACAAAGTTAGGGTATCTTCTGCATATGTAACAGAATGAAAGCCCCATATGGGAAAATGTGATCTCTACCACTCTATATGCAAGGTTGTAAACAGCAAGCAGTAGATCTCAGATGGGGAAACCGCACATAGACAGCTAAGTGTGGCAGAGTAACATTTGTCAGCAGGGAGGACATACTGACCTAACATGTTTGAATTACTAAGATCAGCAGCCAGCCATGCAGAGCCAATCACAGAAGGTAATTGAGGGGATGAGGAAAATCACATTTAACACAACTGGAAAGAAACACTGACTGATACTATAATGATTTCTATTTTCTTCTCATTTTTATTTTATATCATTGTTTTCTTATATTTTCCTTTTATATTGGACATTTTCTTTATTTACATTTCAAATCTTAACTCTTTTCCTGGATCCCCTCCAGACATACCCTATCCTATCACCCTTCCCATGCTTCTATGAGGGTATTGCCCTACCTACCCATCCACTCCTGCCTCCTCCGTCCTGGCATTCCCCTACACTGGGGCATAGAGCCTTCCCAGGGCCAAGGGCCTCTCCTCCCATTGATGTCCGACTTGGCCATTCTCTACTACACATATGCTGCTGGAGCCATTAGTCCCACCATGTGTACTCTTTGGTTGGTGGTTTAGTCCCTCGGAGCTCAGAGTACTAGTCAGTCCATATTATTGTTCCTCCTATGGGGCTGCAAACTCCTTCAGCTCCTTCAGTCCAGTGGATGGCTGTGAGCCTCTACTTCTGTATTTGTTGGGTACTGGCAGAGCCTTTCAGAAGACAGCTATATCAGGTTCTCATCACTTGGAAGCATCCAGAATGGTATCTGGATATGGTGATTGTATATGGAAAGGATTTCCTGGTGGGGCAGTCTCTGGATGGCCTTTCCTTCAGTCTCTTCTCCACATTTTGTCTCTGTATCTCCTCCCATGTGTATTTTGTTCCCCCTTCTAAGAAGGACTGAAGCATCCATACTTTGATATTCCTTCTTCTTGAGCTTCATGTGGTCTGTGGATAGTATCTTGAGTATTCTGATCTTCTGGGCTAATAACCACGTATCAGAGAGTGCATACCATGTGCGTTCTTTTGTGATTGGGTTACCTCACTCAGGATGATATTTTCTAGTTCAATCCATTTGCCTAAGAATTTCATGAAGTCATTTTTTATAATAGCCTCTGAGAAAATAGTTACATCAACAGAATAAAAGTTACATTTGCACACTGTCTTCTGCTATTTTATCCCCCTGTAAAATATTAAAACTCTAACAATGCACCTGCATACATTGCCAAGCCTTTTCAGAAATTTTGCCATAAATATGTGCATGTTATAGGTATTCTATATAACTACTAGGGTCAGTCTTTTGTGGAAAAAGCTAATAGACAACTTATTTAAAAATAAGTTATTTAAAATAATTTATTTAAAAATAAATGAGGAGGAATAGTATAAAATGATTATTCTTCACAGTATTTTATCTTCTATTTATATACTTGAAAGAAAACTAAACTTGGGCAAAGATGGCTTTACTCATACAGAATGTTTTTGGGCTGCTCCAAAACAATTAAAAAATAATCCAGGGTCACATTTCTTTGGTTAGGTGGCCAAATGAATGGTCCAGGTATACTAAGTCACTGTAGCTATGGATGTTTGTGTTTTTCCTTCAGGGTACTGAAAAGTTGATGTGGATACTTGAAAGACTGATTCAACCTGTGGAAGATAAAGAGGTTCCAAAATGTCTACAGAGGCTACATCTAAGAAAAGAAAGAGGATGGAGTCATTGAAGCAAAACAACAAAATCTACATACTAATGATGATTCAGATAAAAAATTTTAGTTATTTAGGGAAAAGATGAAATCTCAGAGGAAGGGTATGATGGTAGAATTGCTGTTCCTTGTTATACTGCCTTTCCTGAATGCATCTGTTACTGCTGAGACACACAGGGATTATGTACCTGATGCTTCTGTTTATGTCAATGACCCTTATCTCTTGGGTGCCCCCACTGCTAATCATATTATGACCCCAACAAAGATGGTCACATGAAAATCTAAGGATTGATACTCAATGCTTATGCGATAAAATATTAACTAATCAACTTTCAAAATTAGATATATTCTTCTCTTCTAAAGCTCTTATTTTTGCCTTGTTGAGAACATTCATTGTAATGTATATTCCCACACAGTTACAAATAATTGTCCTGCTTTTACATTAATAAATTATAAAAATATTTGTGAAAAATGAGAATAGAAATTGTGTTTTAGGGCTGATGAGATGGCTCAGTGGGGAAGAGCACTGACTGTTCTTCCGAAGGTCATGAGTTCAAATCCCAGCAACCACATGGTGACTCACAACCACCGATAATGAGATCTGACGCCCTCTTCTGGTGCGTCTGAAGACAGCTACAGTGTATTTACATATAATAAATAAATAAATCTTTAAAAAAAAGAAAAAAAAAGAAATTGTGTTTTAAAATTCTAATTCAATTATATCAATTAATAGGAAAATAAATTCACTGATAATGACAGGGGATTGAAGCTAGAATTAAATGTAAATTGTTTTAATGGTAATAAAGCTATCAGAAACAAAACAATGACATGTCTTAATGCTATATAATAAAAGGAAGAGATATTGTTCAGTTTTTCCTATACTTTATATATTATTACACTACTTCATGTATATGCTACTTCATCTGTTTTTGTTGTTGTTGTCATTGTATTTTAAATATTTTTTCTATAAACCCATTTGTTCTCTAGATCCCATGGTTTATATCATTCTCTCTATGCTATTTTTTGGAATGATATAATCAATGTTGGTGATGTCTTTTCTCTTCTACAAACTTTTATCAATCTTATTTGTCATGTCAGATATATGTGTTATTTACAACTGCCACGTGATAGAAAACAGAGTTTCTCAAAATACAAAATCCTAAATTCTTTCATTTTTAGCTTATATGTTTCTATATGAGTTGTATATACAGTTTTATTTTTTCAATAGTATTCCATAACTTAGAGCAATTATGAACTTCTCTATCTCCCACAGTGTTATCCAAATTCTTCTGCACTTCACCTCCTTTTAATAACTGTCAAATGTTCTGCCTATACTGTTGTTTATAGTTAAAAGCTAGGTCATCAATTATGTTCCATTTAAAGCAATGATATCTCATAGGAACATAATGTGAGTCATACTCTTAATTCAATTTTTTCTAGTAACTGTATTAAGAGAATTAAAAGGGAGTATGAGATCATTTTTAAAGGTATACTATAACTAAATTTATCAAAATATCATTCATTATCAAAATACAGTCAATATAAAAAATATTGAGACATTTTATGTTACTTCATTACCTTTTGTCAGCAACCACTATATATTTTACACTGATAGCTCATGTCTGTTCTGTCAAATACTCAGTAGGCACACATGGGTGGTAGCTTATGTGACAAGTGGACAGCATCACAGACAGAACTGGTAAGGTTGAGCAGGCTCAAACTGCAGGGCATCTCAGAATTGAGAATGGCTATAGAGCCAGGTCCCTGCCAAACTACCTCCTCTGGAACCCATAACCATGACACCCCACTGAGAAGACCATGACAAAAGGTCACATAGCATAAAAACCTGGAGTTCTCCATTCTAATGAGGTATCGAGATAGGCCCTGAGTGTTCAGCCAATGAACTCCTCTTCCTGGGCATTCTTCCTTGCAGAAGGTATTTAATCCCTGGTTCACCCAGAGT
>JADRCC010242513.1:0-10188 GCA_019843855.1 Hylomyscus alleni | reverse complement strand
ATCTATCTATCTATCTATCTATCTATCTATCTATCTATCTATCTATCCATCCATCTATCTTACTTCCTACAATTTTTCTCTCTCCCCTCCCTTCCCCCTCTCGCTTTCTCTCTCTCTCTCTCTCTCTCTCTCTCTCTCTCTCTCTCTCTCTCTCTCTGAGTATACTTTCACTTTCACCAGAATCTTGCTGAGTTGAAATATTACTTTTCCTGCGTTTTTGACTTTGCATTGCCCAAGAAAAAGAATCTGTTCCTATAATCCTAGATGACATCATCCTGATGGCACCAACAAGCAAGGCACTATTTTGCTCGCTTTTTCTAGTGAGATAAAAATGAACATTCAGTCACCTCAGATGACTGATGCCTATGAATGACAGACCAGAGCACAATTTCAAAAATGTCCAACTCTGTGACCCTCATAAACTTATTATACTTTTTCTTTCTTTCTTTCTTTCTTTCTTTCTTTCTTTCTTTCTTTCTTTCTTCCTTCCTTCCTTCCTTTCTTTCTTTCTTTCTTTCTTTCTTCCTTCCTTCCTTCTATCCTTCCCTCTTTCCTTTCTTCCTTCTCCCCCTCCCTCCCCTCCTTTCTCTCTCTCTCTTTGTCTATCTTCCTTCCATCTCTCTTTTTCTTTCTCTTTCTTTCTCTTTCTCTCTCTTTCCTTCTTTCCTTCTCTCTCTCTTCCTTTCTTTCTTTCTTTCTTCCTTTCTTCCTTTCTTTCTTTCTTTCTTTCTTTCTTTCTTTCATTCTGTTTTGCTGTTTTGTTCTGTTTGTTTTTTGAGACAGGGTTTCTCAGTGTAACTCTGGCTGTCCTGAAACTCATTCTGTAGACTAAGCTGTCCTTGAACTCACAGAAGTCCACTTGCCTCTGCCTCCCAAGTAGAGTGCTCAAATTAAAGGTATGCACCACATGCCTAGCCCTCCACTTTAGGAAGAGGAGTGGCCCACACTACATCAGAATAATATCAGAACAGCCATGGCAGAAAATAGTAAAAGTGCTCAATTAGGGGCAGATAGGAGGCAGTACATTATATCAAGACTAATGTCTGCCCATCATCTGAGACATTCCATTTACACAAACAACCAGAACAGATTTATGACAAGACCATTGGCATCATATGTAAGCTCACTGGATATGATTTCTCCAAGACAAGGCCGACAGTCACAAAACGCTGACCTCAACAAGAGACAAGATCTTAAAATGGGAAATGCAAAGTATTTGGATTTCCTAGGTTGAATATTGACAACTGTTCTTATTCTGATGATTGCCATTTTTACTATATAGATATTTGGTTCATTAAATTAACTATTATATTGATATTATCAAGTATATCCAAACTGTTGCCTGCCACTTGTACCAGAGAATTGATCAACACAAAACTAGAAAGTTATCTAAGACATTATGATTTTTCTTTGCAAGATTTTTGGATTTTTTTGTTTGTTTGTGGAGGAATTGGGGTTTTCACTTTTTGAGTTTTGTTTGCTTGTTTGTTTTAATTCCATTGCATGGTTCTCGAGTGTGAACTTTGTAGATAGTGATGTCATGTTGTACTGTCTGAACACTGAGCATACCTGATTACTGAGCATCTGCATATCCAATTGGCAATGTCCCAGTCTCCCATAGCTCAAAGTACAGCATCAAATAGGAGCTTGTCGTGCTGCTTCTGATCAATAAAGTTGGGTCGTACTGGTTGTTTAACTTCTTTGATATTTTGAAACATCTTAATATGCTAAGCCCATTGAAAACATGTAAAGAACAGGCAGCCTGTGATGGTGTATGCCTTTAATCCCACCATCCAGCAGATAGAGGCAGACAGGTGTCTGTGAGTTTCAGACCAGCTAGGGATGCATAGTGAAACTGTGACTCAAAAATAACAAACAAACGGACAGTATAAGAGAAAAGAAAATTACACCTAATTATCAATTCTTACAACTTGTAACACATATTGATGTATACTGGCTTTAAGTACACACTAATATTTCTTTTGCACTGTGATACTTTACATGTTCTCTGATATTTACTTGAAGGACAGCACGGAGGTAACAATGCTAAGGAAGAAGGAGGACCACAGGTGAAATGAAGGACTTAGATGCTGCTTTCCTAGTTACAATTCACACTGAGAATACTGACTACATAAACAACATACAGTCATATGCCTCACTTATATTAATTCATTCATAGCTCCAAACTTCTGCATATTTAAGAGCTTTCCATTTATATTCAAGAATCCCTTTGAATCTAAAACACATGTTTTCTATAAAACATGTATTTTAATCCCTTCATTTGCTGACCTAATATTGAAAATCTCTGTAGACAATAAAAATACTTTTTTAATAATTCCTCCAACTCAAACAGACCCCAGCCAAATATTCCCGGAAGTGTGAAACAACAAAGGCAATAGATAGAAATGAATCAACGATGCTGCCTGAAATCTTAGCTTAATTTGTTTTTCAGTTGCTCAAATATTAATAACTCAAGTTCTGATCTTTTTAAACATGTGGAATCTTCTTAAGCTTCTAAAAACAAAAGAAGCCAAACAGAGATTTAGCTACACATTATAAGGCTCAATCCCAGCATGGCAAGAGAAGAAACACGTGATGTACGACTGTCACTTCTGTGCACTCAACAAAACTATGTGATCACATGGCACATGGACTGTACAGTTGGGGGATTTTGAACCATGTACATGTTGTTTTGATTTTTTTTAACCAGCTATTCAAACATTAACAGAAATCATTCACTGAGCAGAGCAGAACAGTGGTTCTCAGAGGTTTGACTACACAGAATATAGAAAAATAGAACCTAGTTAAAAGCTGGGATGATTAGATCATCATGGGAGAATTTTTAAAGGCTGATACCAAACATCAAATCTTTAATTAGAAAGCAATTCTTTTTTGTTGTTGTTTTTTCAAAGTATAAAATATGACATTAGGTTCTGCTTCGCCTGCTTGCCTTGTAGGACTGAGCAACTGCTAGGTCCTTGGGCTTCCATTCACAGCTGCTGCCAACCATTGTTGGGAGTTGGACTACAGACAAGCACCTGCTGGACAAGTGGGCAAACTCTACAGTCACAGTCACGAGAAACTGCAGTGTGAACTAATCCGTACATCCTGGTATTGCTAACTCCAAGTGTCAGTCGTCAAGACTGAACTGGCAGATGGAAGGAAGACTGTAGCAGAGAAATACAACACAGAGGAAACCCAGCAGACTCTATAAGTCTAGAAGATTGAGTTGCGACCCAGGTATGCAGGAATTCCACCAGCCCAGTGGCACAGGTGGATTCTGGTCTGTTTGCCTGGTGCCCTGAGCAGACCTTGGGTGAAAATTCTGCAGCCAGTCCCACAACAACCAGAAGACACTCCACTCTCAGGCGCTCTAACACACCCAGGATCCTAAGGATCAGTGGTGAGGAGGACACAACATCTGTCCCAACACCGGGAGTAACTGGGACTAGCAGGGCACATAGGAACTCCACGAGATCAGTGGCACTGGTTACTTCCAGTCTGTCTAAGCTGGTGCCCTGAGCAGACCTTGGGCACAAACTCTGCAGCGAGTCCCATAATTTGCAGAGGAAGCTGTACTCCCAGGCACTTTAATTAGCCCAGGATCACAGGATCCAAGAATCACAGGATCACAGAGACAGTTTGACTCTGAGGAGTTCTGACATAACCAGGATCATAGGAAGTACAGGCCCCAGTCTGATTTAGCCAGGGCAAGATAACCAGATGGCAGGAGGCAAGCGTAAGAACATAAGCAACAGAAACCAAGGTTACTTGGCATCATCAGAACCCAATTCTCTCACCATAGCAAGTCCTGGACACACCATCACACTGGAAAAGCAAGATTCGGGTCCAAAAATCACTTCTCATGATAATGATAGAGGACATTAAGAAGGATATAAATAACTTCCTTAAAGAAATACAGAAAAACACAGGTAAACAGCTAGAAGCCCTTCAAGAGGATACACAAAAATCCCTTAAAGAACTACAGGAAAACGCAAACAGGTGAAGGAAATGACCAAAACTATCCAGAGTCTAAAAATGGAAATAGAAACAATAAAGAAATCCCAAAGGGAGACAACCATGGAGATAGAAAATCCAGGATAGATATGAGGAGTCGTAGATGCAAGCATCACCAACAGAATACAAGAGATAGAAGAGAGAATCTCAGGGACAGAAGATACCATAGAAAACATTGACAAAACAGTCAAAGAAAATATGAAAAGCAAAAAGCTCCTAACCCAAAACATCCAGGAAATCCAGGACGCAATGAGAAGACCAAACCTAAGGATAATAGGTATAGAAGAGAATGAAGACTCCCAGCTTAAAGGGCCAGTAAATATCTTCAATAAAATTATAGAAGAAAGCTTCTCTAACCTAAAGAAAGTGGTGCCCATGAACATACAAGAAGCCTACAGAACTCCAAATAGACTGGACTAGAAAAGAAATTCCTCCCATCACATAATAATCAAAACAACAAATGCACTAAACAAAGAAAGAATTTTAAAAGCAGTAAGGGAAAAAGGTCAAGTAACCTATAAAGGCAGGCCTATCAGAATTATGGCAGACTTCTCACCAGAGACTATGAAAGCTAGAAGATCCTGGGAAGATGTCATACAGACCCTACAAGAATACAAATGCCAGCCCAGGTTACTATACCTAGCAAAATTCTCAATTACTATAGATGAAGAAATCAAGATATTCCATGACAAAACCAAATTTACACAATATCTCTCCACAAATCCAGCCCTACAAAGGATAGTAGAGGGAAAATACCAACATAAGGGGCAAAACTACACCCTAGAAGAAGCAAGAAAATAATCTTTCAACAAGCATAATTCCACTTCTAACAACAAAGATAACAGGAAGTAACAATTACTTTTTCTTAATATCTCTTAAATATGAAAATTAATATTACTAACTTATCCTAATCGATTCAAATTCAAAAGTATGAGGAATTGAAAATTTGTTGGTTATCATCTGGTGGTCTCTCTAATTTGGTAATTGGAGAAATAGGTCCAATATTGTACAATCCATATACACTTTCTGTTTGTACATGACAGTGTCTTGCTGTGTACCACATAATGGTCTTGAAACCATGTTTCTCTTATCTCAGCCTTGCTATTAGTAGCATTGTTTATTTGATGTTTTTACATTATACTATGGTTTTCAGAACAGCTTACATATTTCAAAATTATTTATACAGCCTAAAGAAACATAAACAATTAACTTGGGAGATTGCTTATAAGAGAACAACAAAGAGTGAGACTGAATGCTTTGCTTGATTTTTGTAACTATTGTATCAATTTTGAAAAGAACTTTATAAGTTACTCTTTCTCTGAGGTGAATGCTTTTCAAAATCATCACAGCCAATAAACCAGATTCTTACCCACACCTAATGTCTGTGCCACTCTCTAAGCAGAGCCATTTTTCATTGAAACAGTTGGTGAATGACTTTACAGATTGACCATCTTGCTACACACACCATTTCTTAAATGAATGTAACCTGTTCTCTGTGGGCTGAGAATGAAGACAATCACTCTAGTCAAATAGCTTTGACCATAGCAGGAAAGACACAGTAGAACTGTCAACTCTTATCTTAGCTACTAGGGAGGTAAAATCGTTTGGTGATGTGAGGAGCATTTTATTACAATGAACTCCAATGTCTAAAAATTGTTCTTATTTTGGGCTTGTACTACCACAGTAAGAGCCAAGATTTTAAACTCTACTAAAAACAAAACAAACAAACAAAAAGACTTTATCTATTTATGCTCATTTAAAAAGACTAGTAGTGATATATTATTTTAAAATATACAGCTAATATGTTTGGAGTTATTTAAAATTTGTATTGAGAAAAACGTATATATTTTCAGTATTGCTGCAGACAAGCATCTACATAAGACCGTTTATTGATTGTTTTATATCAAACAACTTTTATACTACTCATTTTTATTGTTACAATATTTTATAAATATTAAAGAATGTGACAAAACTAAAAAAAGGTATTGCAGGTATTGAAGGGCGAGTCTCTGGAAGGAGTTGGGAAAAGAAGGGAAAGAAGAATGTGATGTAATTCTATTTACTTAAAGTGTTTTTAAATGTTAACAAATTCAGATAAACTGAAATTATGTATCATTTCTCATCATAATGCAATAAAACTTAAATCAATTAAAAAATATGACATCAAATCTTTAATTAGAAAGCAGTTATTTTTTGTTGCTATTTTTCAAAGTATAAAATACGGAGCAAGAAATCATCCAAACTTGGTCACTGAAACTTGGGTGAGTGTGCTACTCTTGTTAAAAAATATTGTACAATGGTTTCCTATTAGAAGCTAGGATGGTAGTTTATGTCAACTAGAAATATTTTCCTCACTGGAATCAACATGGGACTCATATTTTAATTTGTACAATGGGAACTTTAAAAGTAAGCACCTAATAAATATGGCAGGAAAGAGGATACACCAAATGTTGACTATATTCCTGGTGCTTAATAAGTAAGTAGATATCCATTGTTACTATTTTATCAAATATTGTTAAATAACGTATTTTTATTTTGTCAGATGAAGAGCTGTAACACTTCTATAGCCTAGCTTTAGTACTTTGTAGACAAGATGGGCTTTTATGGACTTGGAACTTAACTGACTTTTATAAAACAAAAGCTTTAGAAAACCACATTTCTTGTCTCAAGTCACCAGTTTATACCTGTAGGGGCAAACGTACATATTTAGAAGGGACAGTCTGAATCAGGTAGTGTGTGGTGCAAACCAAGGAGCCAATTATAGCTGTGATTGTCTTTATTAGGCTACTCATTGGAACGTGACTCAGGTAACTTAATGTCCTCATTTCTTTCCTTTCTTCACCTATTAGATAAACTAAGAGGCAAAAAGTTAAGAGGTCAGTCTGACTGGGGAGACTGGTGCCAGGGTATTCCTTTCCTGACAGGCCATGTTGAAGATTCTATTTTCACATTCAGAGCAAGACAGAACCCCAAAGGTTGTTAAGTAAAATTTCATCTACAGTTAGATAATGCCTGTTAGAGCATCCTCCCTGTTGTAATGGGAGGAGCTTGGACAAAAAAAGCATGTGAAGAGAACTGAAGATTATTTCAGTGGTTTGGTGAAAAAAATATAACTACCTGTGGTTGTTGTGTTGGCAAAAAAATGGGAGCTGGGGGCAAATCATGACTTTTTGTTTCAGAAGACAACTGAAATCTAGGCTGCCATTGTAACATCTCCTACTCCATTTCCACATTTATAACAGTGACAAATTACAATTATCCCTAGTAGTAGCTATGAAGTAAGTGGACCCTTGCCCATATAAGGCCGTGCTCAAATTGTCTCAACTCAGCCTCTCTCTGTGTGGGCTTCCAGGAGATTTAAGCATGGAGATATTAATAAAAGGCTCAGAACTACACTTAACATAATATAAAGTCTCACTCAGTATTACTGGTGGAGGCGGTTGTTAAGAGGAGCTTAAATCTCAGTTTTATAATTATTTGGCTTCATCATTTAAAAAAAAGCAGTAATTTTAGAAGGCCAGTGTGAGTGCCTACCTACATAGAAAAACTGTCTGAGGGAGTGGTATGTGGAAATCTTCCATAGCACATGCAGGAACGATAGATTAGCAAGAAGAAACTTTGCTGACTTTTTTTTTTACCTTCCCATCAGCTCATACGCCTTTAAGTGTTGCCTCCCCCACCCCTGCCATCAGCTATTAAAAGATGTGTAATTAAATCAAAATTTGGGGAGAAAACTAGAAAGAATTCAAATTAGTTGCCAATAAATCAAGTCATCCCAGAAACGATTCTACACTGCCTATGCCCTTGCATGAAGAATATACCCAAAACATGCTTGTGGAGTTGATTTGCTGTAGTACTTGGAAGGGAGGTAGGGGCTCCGCTGTCCCACTTGTAGGGATAGCTGGGCCATATATTCTTGCCTGGAATTCACAACACGGGAGAAGCTAGCTGGAAACCTTATGTGCATGACAACTGTAAGTTGTGCCATAGAACTCCATTTGGCAATAAACTATAGAACCAAAATGTGGGTTTTTACATTTGAAAAAAAAAGAAAACCATGTCTATAAAATGAGTTAACCAGAATATATCATAAATACTACTTTTAAAGAAACTGTAGGGCAATGGACCAAGTTATATTTTCACAGAACATCTGCCTCAGAAGCTGGAACCTATGCACCTCTGTCACCTTACCTAAAAGCCCATTCCTTCAGGAACCTGTCCTTATAGATAACTGAGTCACTGAGAACATGTCCTCTGTATATTATTCAGATGTTTAAGTCCCAGCCTCTTCCAACATCGTTACATTAGCAGCTAAAGTAAGATGAAAATTCTAACATGCTTTATAAATGCCTAGGCCTGGTGATAATAAAAAAGAAAGAAAAATAAAGCATGGAGTTTCTTCTTATAGTTCAGATTCATACACAAAACACCAAATAGAAATAATAAGTCTCCACCAAATGTAACATTTCTTGGTGTCCGAGAAAGGGACTTTTCAGTTAATGACTAAGGCAATCATGTCTGCTAACTAAAAGGTAGATTTGGGTACTTGAAGGCTACTCTAGTTCAGCCTTAGTACAATCCCATAAACTCTGTCTGAATTGACTTGTATTTCTTCAAGAGAGGAAAAGTGTGGCAAGTTAGCGTATGAAAGAAAGCCAAGATCTTTCTTCCTCTACATTAGCGTGAGACTCAACGTCTTTGAACTTCAAATGTGTGTTACACATGAAGGACGGTGAGTGTTAGATATTGCTGCGTTGATTGTCTAGCCAGCCCAGGAACACTAAAACCGAGTTAGGTTAATAATCTTTTGTTCTCAAGCCTCCTTCAGTGCTGGAACCTCTGTGACTGTGTCTCCTGTGGCGCTTATTGTGTTTGTTGAATCTCTTTTCTTCTCTCAGCACAGCGTGCATTTTCAATTGTTTCATTTATGTTCTGTTATATAATCAGAATAAGAAAAAAATAACTCACTGATAAGAGTATTTAGTGTTAAGCAGCCATTAGCATTTATGGCAAAAAATAATAACAATGCTTATAGAAAATGACAAGCACCTAGTTCCTCACGCCCTAGCCCAAATTGTATACGTATTTACTCTTTGGGTATCCTTGACTTTTCAAAGGACCTATGATGATGAGTCAACAATAATGTGAACATTTGTTTTTGGGAATGACTTATGAAGCCTTTAAAAAGCTTAGGAAGATTTATATTTGGAGACTTAAAGAGGTGGAGTTATAGGATTTGAGGTTATGAGGAACCTTAGAGCACAACCATCCTACACAACTTTGCAGAAAGAAGAAAGAGTCTCCTTTAGTTCAAAAGGGTAACATCCTTTGAGCCATAAGGGCAGAGCTTTGCAGACGGGGGGGCCAGATTTAGTGAGGTGTCACGTCATCATTCAGCACAAGAGAGGGCAGGACAGGGCAGGGCAAGTGACAGTGCAGGAGAGCCTTCTTTTGACAAATATGAAGCTGTAAGTTTTGTATTGCATGTTACCTTGTCCAGTAGTGACAAGTTACATAGGGAGCTCTCAGTGTAGACCATTTGGCCTCTTTTTCTTGTCTGTAGCTCTAATCAAGAATGGAAAGATCATAGAGGCTTTTGATGCCCACTTAGTCATTATCTGAATGGGCTGGGCTGTGACTTTTCTAACCCAAGGAGTCTACCACCACTCTGAATTTTTGCTGTTGTTGTTTTGTGAGAGTCTCTCTCTCTCTCTCTCTCTCTCTCTCTCTCTCTCCATATATATATATATATACACACACACACATACATATGTATATACATATATTATGAGAGAGATATGATATATATAATATGTCTATATAGAGATATGATATATATAATATATCTATATATATTATATTTATATATAATATATGAGAGAGAGAGAGAGAGAGAGAGAGAGAGAGAGATGCATCCTTTTCACAGGAGCCCAAGCAGACAAGAAGGCTTCTTCCAAATTCAACTGAAAGGTGACTGGGTAGAGAGAAAGAACAGAAAGCAGAAGATAACCCTCTGCTAGAATGGCAGCCTCTGAATGCTGAGGTCGTCGTTTTGTCCATCAGGAATCCTATTGTTCAGTTGACTCTGGGTATCTGTGTAATTGGGTTATAGATACACCTTTGAACATCAAAATCTTCAGATGGTGAAGTTCCTTATATAAAAAGTATGGT
>JADRCC010242512.1:0-15317 GCA_019843855.1 Hylomyscus alleni | reverse complement strand
TAGCAATGTTTGTGGACATCAGGACAGGACAGTGACACGTGGTAAGCTTGTGGTAGAAAGGAAAGAAATGCTAGCCAGAGAAACATAACTCAGCTGTCTCTGTCCATCTAAGACTGCTCTGTAGATAAATATAGACAAAAATAAATTAATATGGATTTGAAGACCTAGAAAGATATAACTGGAGAGAAAGGAAGACCCACAGCCCATCCACAGGTTCTCACTCACTGGGCTGAAACCACAGTGGCGGGCCAGGCACAGCCCACATGTTCCCTACAGCCTGAGAAAGTGCAGAAGGCTCCTGTGCCAAGCGGAGCTGGAAAGGGAAAGGGAATGAATGTAACCTGGCAGTAGGCACCCCCCTGAACTGGTGGTAAGGAGCACTGGACTGTGGCATCCCCACATGCCAGAATGCCAGGAAGTCCTCTGGAGGGGGAGCTCAATGCTGAGCTCTGAGATCAGAATACCATGGCCTGGTGTATGAGCACAGCAAGCAGCCAAGCAAAAACCATCACCAGAATTCGTAGGCACAGCACTCAAGTAATAAACAATCTAAGATTTTTTTTCTAGGTTTATTTATTTTATGTATATGAGTGGTTTTGCCTGTGTGTATATTCTGTGCATGCCTGGCCCCATGGAGGTCAGAAGAGGGTGTTGGGCTCCCTGGAATTGGAGCTACAGATGATGGTGAACCACCATGTTGGTGCTGGGAATCAAACCCAGTTCTACAAGGGTGGTGAGGGCTCTTATAACCACTGGACTATCTCCACAGCCCACAAGCTCAAATTTAAGATTTTTAGTATCTGGCTAAGATTATAAAAATAACTTAACAGTGGTGGCGCACTTGGGAGGCAAAGGCAGGCAGATTTCTGAGTTCAAGGCCAGCCTGGTCTATAGAGTGAGTTCCAGGACAGCCAGGGCTACACAGAGAAACCATGTCTCAAACCCCACCCCAAAAAAAAAAAGAGAAAGAAAGAAAGGAAGGAAGGAAGGGAAGAAGGGAGGAAGGAAGGAAGGAAGGAAGGAAGGAAGGAAGGAAGGAAGGAAGGAAGGAAGAAAGAAAGGTTGCTGGACATGGTGACACACAGCTTTAATCCCAGCACTCAGTTTTAAGGCCATTGTGGTCTACATAGCAAGTTCTAAGAGAGCCATAGTGACATAGAGAAACCATCTCAAATAAATAAAAAAGAATTTAAGAAGCATTAGAAATGTATGCACAGGTGATCTTGCAGTGATCCACATCTGATCTGAAACTTCAGGGAGGGAGTGAGGTGGTACGCTTAACCTGAGGTCCAGAAGGAAAGGAGATGTTGTGGGGGAGCCAAGGCAAAGCTAAGAATTGTCCCAAATCAGTTAAAAACCGACTCTAGAGAATCTCTAGGAGACTCTCTGGAATCTTTAGAACCTGGGCATGCCTGCCCAGCCAGCAGAAGGTATGGGGCAGATACCACACCAGAGCCAGGAGAGCCTGACTCTGCTAAGACATCTCTGAAGAGTGATGCCCACTACAAGGCTATTCCCAATGAGCCTCTTATTAGAGAGAAGGCATTAGATGTTTGTTAAATACCCGAGGGAGAGTGTGTGATCACATGTCAGCTGTAAAGTTTTATGTGGTGACCACTTGTAGAATAATGAAACTATTTTCTCTTTTTTTTTTAAGATTTATTTATTTATTTTATGTACATGAGTGCACTGTAGCTGTCTTCAGACACACCAGAAGAGGGCACCAGATCCCATTACAGATGGTTGTGAGCCACCATGTGGTTGCTGGGAATTGAACTCGGGACCTCTGGAAGAGCAGTCATCTCTCCAGTCCCAAAACTATTTTCTTTTTTTGTTGGTTTGTTGTTACTGGTCTTGTTGTTCTTGTTGTTGTTTTGGGTTTTGGTGGTAGTGGTGGGGTTTTTGTTTAGGTTTGTTTTAGTTGGTTGGTGTTTTTTGTTTTTCAAGACAGCTTTTCTATATGTATCCGCCCCGACTGTCTTGGAACTCACTTTGTAGACCAAGCTGGCCTTGAACTCACATATATCCCTGTCTGCCCCTGCCTCCAGAGTGCTGGGATTAAAAGCTTACACCTCTACACCTAATGAAACCGTTCTTATGCTAGCTAACCTCACGGTGTCTATCATAGGCTCTAGCTAACCTCACGGTGTCTGTCATAGGCTCTAGCTAACTTCACGGTGTCTGTCATAGGCTCTAGCTAACCTCACGGTGTCTGTCATAGGCTCTAGCTAGCCTCACAGTGTCTGTCATAGGCTCTCAGCATGACCACTTGCTGGCCCATCTGTCCCTTTGGCAGCCAAGCCCTTCCTGAGTCCCTCCTTGGCTACGGCTTAGAGAGCTTCAGCCATAGTCAGCCACCAGGGCCTAATTACTAACTCTGGAGAGACTCATGAGATAGAGACTGAGGACTGCCTCCATAGGCAGGCACCATGAGCCAGGGGCTTCCTCTGAGAGATGAGCTCTCTAACCCATTCCCTCCCATACCACATTCTAACCTAGGTACGGCAGCGGATGGGCTACTGCCCCCAGTTTGATGCACTGCTTGACCACATGACTGGCAGGGAGATGCTGGTCATGTATGCACGGCTCCGAGGCATTCCCGAGCGTCTCATCAATGCCTGCGTGGAGAATACTTTGCGGGGTCTGCTCCTGGAGCCACATGCCAACAAACTAGTGAAGACTTACAGGTGCGGCCTATACGCGCCCTCTGTTTCTGAGGGCCTTCTCAAGATAGTTCAGGGTCCCCTCATCATAAAGCTCAAGATCAGTAGCTCCAGGGCCAGCCAGGATGTGATAGCATGTCTCAGACCTTACCATATGAGGGGGCTTTCCTGTCATTTCCTTCTTTTTTTAAAAAAAAGATTTATTTTATTTATTTATGGTTGTACAGATGGCCGTGAGCTATCATGTGTGTGGCTGCTGGGAATTGAACTCAGGACCTCTGCTGGCCCTGCTCCCCTACTCGATCCTGCCCCACTAGCTCTGGCCCCGTGCTCTGGCATAATACACTGTAGCTGTCTTCAGATGCACCAGAAGAGGGCATCAGATCTCATTATGGGTGGTTGTGAGGCACCATGTGGTTGCTGGGATTTGAACTCAGGACCTTCGGAAGAGCAGTCAGTGCTCTTACCTACTGAGCCATCTTATCAGCCCCTGTCATTTCCTTCTAAGACAAGCTGACTGGCCATGGCAAGGACCCCTGGTCCCAGCTCCCTCTAGGGCCTCCAGTCCCAAGCTTTCCAGTACTATTCACCTCTTTTCTCTCATCTGGGGTGCTCCAGAGTCCTTGGGTGTGCGATTTGGCTGGGAGTGAGGGTACTCGTGGCAATCACTGACCTTGCCTCCCACCTGTCACCCATCCACCCCCAGCGGTGGTAACAAACGCAAGCTAAGCACTGGCATCGCCCTCATTGGAGAGCCTGCAGTGATCTTCCTGGATGAGCCATCTACAGGCATGGATCCTGTGGCCCGGCGGCTCCTCTGGGATACTGTAGCCCGGGCCCGAGAGTCTGGCAAAGCCATTGTCATCACCTCCCACAGGTAGAGTTTGGGCATCTGTGGGTCAATGGAAGAGCCAGAATGGGTGGCTGGGGTGGGACCAGGTGAGCAGAAGATATGGCAAATTAGCTAACACAGCTAGGACATTTGCCAGGCTCTGAATGTGGGTACTCTGAGTATGGACAATCTGGAATGTCCTGGTCTGGGCACAGATGCCCTCCTGTCTGCACAGACTTTGACCTTCAGGGTGGGCATCAGCCTCCTCCAGCACTGTCTCAGGCCCCCACCCTTTCCCCAGTATGGAGGAGTGTGAAGCCTTGTGTACCCGGCTGGCCATCATGGTCCAGGGCCAGTTCAAGTGCCTGGGCAGCCCGCAGCACCTCAAGAGCAAGTTTGGCAGCGGCTACTCCCTGCAGGCCAAGGTCCGGAGTGAAGGGAAGCAAGAAGTACTAGAGGAGTTCAAGGCCTTTGTGGACCTGACCTTCCCAGGTGTGTGATGGTGCTGGACGGGGCCTGTTAGCCGTCGCACAGAATTTATCCCCACACTTCTGACCCCAAGGACCCCGGCCCATCCTCCCCAGGCTGACCCACCTGATCTCCTTTCTGCAGGCAGCATCCTAGAAGATGAACACCAAGACATGGTGCGTTATCATCTGCCTGGCTCTGACCTCAGCTGGGCCAAGGTGAGTGCAGGCCCGGGAATCCAGCAGGGTGCTAACAGGGACCAAGAAGGAACTTCTAGGACTCCCCCTGCTGTGGTGACTCCAGGTTCTTTTCAGGCTAGAATCGCATTCTAATTTTCCTCTGCCACTCACCCTGATATTGGCTGGGTTTGAGGTTTTATATGTAAAATATTTGAGGTGGGAGAAAATAAATGTTTGCATGCAAGGAAACTGTCCCAGAGATGGGACACAGTTTACCCTCTCGTGGGAGTGACTTCTCCAGGGGCTCTAGGACAACAGTGAGGTCCAGCCTCCCATTCTCAGAGGACTTGCCTTCTGGGACCTAGGCTCTCTTACCAATAGCTTTTCTGTTTCAAAAAGGTATTTGGTATCCTGGAGAAGGCCAAGGAGAAGTACGGAGTGGATGATTACTCTGTGAGCCAGATCTCCCTGGAGCAGGTCTTTCTGAGCTTTGCCCACCTGCAACCCCCCACCACTGAGGATGGACGATGAGGAGCTCTGCTGCCTCCAGAGCACCAGGCGTGGAAGGGGCGGGCGAGTCAGTGCTTAGCCATGCATCCTCTCCCTCCCAGTTTCTCTTTTCTTTCATTTTTAATCACTTTTTTCTATGATGGACATGAAAACAATCAAGGTGATATGCACAAAGTGGACCGTGTGTGTCTGTCGGTGCCTATAGGCGGGGTCAGCATGCAGGTTTCCACTCCTGAAGTCAGTTCTCTGGAACCACAGTCCCAGACCCCATCCCACTGTGCGCGCAGACAGGCTTGGTCTTTGGATGGGGAACTGTCCCAGCTCGTACTGCAGCTAACCTGGGGGTTGGGCTTCTTTTCAGTGCTTATCCAGAGAGCCCCCAGGGACCTGTCTATGTTTACACATGACACTAAGCTCCCCTAGGCGGGGGGAAAAGAAAGCCAACAGGGTTGAGCAGCAACAAGGATTTCCAGGCTGCCAACAATGAGCAGCAAAGTTGCAAATAACTTCACGAAGGGAAGATACTGGCTCTGACTAGGTGCTGAGACCTTTGGCTCCCAATGCAACTGTGGAGGCGTCCTTGGATGTCAAATGTTCCTTCCAATACGAACAGTGGACCGGGCTGATCTGAACCTGAGCCAGATGTCATCCCACAGAGCATCGGCAGCACAAGAAAAGATGTGGCCAGACTTGAAGCACAGTCCTCTGCTCCCAGCTCTCTGCCTTCAAGATGTTACTGGCCACAGGACAGTCAGGGACCACTACAGGGATGCGTAGTGTCATCTCTTCAGGATACACTTAAACATATTGTGATTCTATAAAAAATAAAGGATAAGGGGACATGACCAGTCTTTGAGTCATACATATATATGAGGAGGGGTCATGGGATTTACCTTGCAAATCCCACATCCAACATGGCTTTCGTACCAAGTTTCAAACAAAAGCAGGAGTTGGCTTTTCCTAACAGAGAGGAAGCTCACAGGATTCACTGCTGTGGAGTGAAGGATTAGGCATGAATTACTTTTCTAGTGATAAAATACTTGACCAAAGTAACTCAAGGAAGGGTATATTTTGGCTCCTGACTCAAGGGCACAAAGGCACAAAGCTGTGGTGCTGGCAGCTAGGAATGATCGGCCATGCCGCATCTGCAGGCAAGGACGCTGGTCCTGACCATTGGCTCCCTTTTCAGTCCAGGACCCTAGACTTCGGAATGTTGTCACCCACATTTCTCGTAGCTCAGTCTGCCAATGCAGACTGGAAAAGAGAGGGAAATTTCAGGTCAGACTTCTCACCTTAGTACAACCTAGAAACTCCTTCACATGCCCAAACATGTTACTGTGGTGATTCTAAACCCCCTCAAGTTGATAATCATCACCATTACAATGCCAAAGGCAAAAAGTGGGTCCCGTCTACATCCAAGAAAACAGTATGAACTTGTGCAAGACGCCTCTGACTCCAACATCATCTGTGGGCACATAGAAAAATTTCACAAGTTTCTTCAACATGAGTCCCCTTTTATTTATGTGCTATTGTTTCTTTAAAATGTTGAGTCAATATTTCTGAATTTTGCTGGGCAGTAGTGGTACACACCTTTAATCCCAGTCCTTGGGAGGCAGAGGCAGGGGGATCTCTGAGTTTGAGGCCAGCCTGGTCTATAGAGTGAGTTCCAGGACAGCCAGAGCTATAGAGAAACCCTGTCTCAAAAAACCAAAAAAATAAAAATAAATAAATCTGCATTTTACATCCTTCTAGAATTGTTTAGTTTCAGAAAAACTGCTTTTTAGAAGTCATGGCCACAGGACAGTCAGGGACCACTGTAGAGCCAAACAGCCATCTCTTGGTTATCCAGAAAATGACTGAGGGACATGATCATAGTCTGAATGACACAGGCAATGGGGAGTTCTGGGGTTTGGTCACTCTCTGTCTTAGTGAGCTTTATTCCTGGGATAAAGCTCTGATGACAACAGAGGAGGAAGCCTTCATTCCAGCTCAGGTTATGATCTAGCAAATCAAGGAAGTCTCGGCAGCTTGGAGGAGCTGGTCATGTGAAAGACCCCTGTAGGGAGACGCCCTCTCGAGTCTCGGGAGAACGTGCACCCAAGGAAACATGAGAGACCATCTTGATGCAAACACATGAGGCAGTTTAATATCGGAGCTCCAGGAGCTCCGGGCTGACACATATCTCACGCAGGAGATAGAGGAATCGACCACGAGGCTCAGGAGTTAGGGGTTTATATAGGGAATAGATCTTGGGGAACAAAGGATTTGGCATGGCTATATATGATTGGCTAATTCAAACATCAACTATAGTACGTGCAGATCAGAGCACAGGGGAATTCCTAAGGGTGGTGCTATTCTGAGTGGCCTGCTAGTTATGTCTAACAGCTTGTTTTTTTTTCAGGCCTTGTCCAGATATGTCCTTGGCTTGACCCACTATGGCTCTTTCAAGCTTGTAATTTAGTTAGCACAGGCCTCAATTTGAATTTTCCTTTCACATGTTGTATCTTCAGTGAAGTAAACATGGAGAGCAACCGCTGCTTGTGTTCCGCTCACCTGTGTCTTAAAAAATTAGTCCAGGATCCAACTATTGGAGCTCAGGAGTCACCCCACAAACACACAACACCAATCTCAGTCAGACGGGTGGTTTACTGAACACTAGCCTACACACACCTAAAGACTGATCGACCATGGCAGCAGCTGAAAGCTGTGGGCCTGTACATTTCTCAGGGCCAGCTTATAAAGGCCAAAGCCACAGTGAACTCATCCTCAGGTGCAGAAGGTGCTTCCTGGTGGTGGGCCCTGACTCAGCATTTTAGACATAATGGTTCAAATTGACCTTTAAGATGATGAGTCCTAAGCGAAGCTTATAGCTGTGGAATTTCTTAAAACTAACAAACCTCAGAACATTACAGGGTATGTGGTCAGCATGACCCTGCTCTGAGTCAAGTTACTTTTCTGTGTCAATGACTGGCAACAATATGAATGGAACAAAATCACTACAGCTTCGTGTGCTGGCTATTCCCAGTAGTCAGTTTGACTACATCTGGAATAACCACAACCCAGAAATGGTGGGCATACTTGTGATCCAGATCTTGAGGCTGGAAGACACAGGGTTCTGACCTGGATCTTGACCTGGAGATCTTGAGGCATAGTGACCATGAAAAGCTTAGGCCCAGACAAGGTGGTACACGCCTTTAATCCCCAGAGATTGAGTCAAGCAGATCTCTGGGTTGAAGGTCAGTCTGGGATGGAGCAAGTCCCAGATCCAGGTGTGGTGGTACACACCTTTAACCTGGACCACAGCTTCTACTGGAAGAAGGAAGATTCGCTCTTCTTCCCCAGCTTGCACTGACTTGCCAGCACCTCTGTTGGAACCCACTTCAGGATTCCAGCTTCTACAGGAGACCAGCTGAAGCAGCTATCCTCGTGGGACAGAGCAACTACTAGAGCTGAATTGCAGACTCATTAGAATAAATTCCCTTAAGCTGGTGGTGACGAACCGCATGCCTATAATCCCAGCACTTGGGAGGCAGAGGCAGGTGGATTTCTGAGTTTGAGGCCAGCCTGGTTTACAGAGTGAGTTCCAGGACAGCCAGGGCTACACAGAGAAACCCTGTCTCGGAAAAAAAAACAAATAAATAAATAAATAAATAAATTCCCTTAACATATTGAGAAATTCATAAGTTCTGTTACTCTAGAGAACCCTGAGTTCTTTAGAATACACTATGCTAGGGAGCAGGTGTCAGCATAACCTTAGGGAATGGGGCCACCCACAGTGGGTAGGCCTTCCCACCTCTGTTAACCTAATTAAGATAATCCTCCTTAGATGTGCCCAGAGACCCATCTCCTAGGTGATTCTAAATCTCATTAAGTTGACAATTGAGATTAACCATGCTGTCTCATCACTTTAAGACAGTTTGTTTTATTCCATGTGAGCAAAACTCATATACATAAATAAATATTGAAAAAATTAAAACAAGCCGGGCAGTGGTGGCACATGCTTTTAATCCCAGCATTTGGGAGCCAGAGGCAGGCGGATTTTTGTGTTCAAGGCCAGCCTGGTCTACAGAGTGAGTTCCAGCAGCCATCGATACACAGAGAAACCCTGTCTCAAAAGAAAAAAAAAAAAAAAGAAAAAAAAAAAACAGTCTCGTATTCCTGGAGGAATTGCAGAATTAGTGCCACCATCAAGGACTTGAAAGATGCAGGGGTGGTGGTTCCCACCACATCTCCCTTTAACTCTCCTATCTGACCAGTGCAGAAGACAGATGGATTGTGGAGAATGACAGTTGACTATTGAAAATTAAATCAGGTAGTAACTCCAATTGCAGCTGCTGTACCAGATGTAGTTTCTTTTTTCTTTTTCTTTTTTTTTTTTTTTTTTTTTGGTTTTTTCAAGACAGGGTTTCTCTGTGTAGCCCTGGCTACCCTGGAACTCACTCTGTAGACCAGGCTGGCCTCGAACTCAGAAATCTGCCTGCCTCTGCCTCCCAAGTGCTGGGATTAAAGGCGTGCACCACCACGCCCGGCCGGATGTAGTTTCTTTACTTGAGCAAATTAACACACCTCCTGGTGCCTGGTATGCAGCCATTGATCTGGCAAATGCCTTCTTCTCAGTACCCGTCCATAAGGACCACCATAAGCAATTTGCTTTCAGTTGGTGAGGCCAGCAGTATACCTTTACAGTTTTGCCTCAAGGATATATTAACTCTCCTGCCCTGTGTCGTAACTTAGAAGGGATCTTGATCGTTTGTTTATTCCACAAAATATCACATTGGTACACTATATTGATGACATTATGCTGATTGGACCAAGTGAGCAGGAAGTAGCAACCACTTTGGATTCACTGGTAACACATATGTATATCAAAGGATGGGAAATAAATCCAACCAAAATTCAAGGACCATCTACCTCAGTGAAATTCTTAGGAGTCCAGTGGAGTGGGGCATGCAGAAATATTCCTTCTAAGGTGAAAGATAAGTTATTGTCCTTGACCCCTTCCACCACCAAGAAAGAAGCACAACACTTAGTGGGTCTATTTGGATTCTGGAGATAGCACATTCCTCACTTAGGTGTGTTACTCAGGCCCATTTACCAAGTGACTGGGAGAGTTGCTAGCTTGGTGTGGGGCCTGGAACAGGAGAGGGCTCTTCAACAGGTCCAGGCTGCTCTACCACTTGGACCATATGATCCAGCAGACCCGATGGCACTTGAGGTGTCGGTGGCAGGTAGAGATGTTTGGAGCCTTATCTAAGACCCCCTGGGGTACCCTGGGCCGGCAGGGATGGGGGCAAAGATATCAAACCCTTCTCTGGCTTTTGAATTTTTTGAATTCAGGTGCCTTTATTTTACTTTGAAGGTGAATCACAAAAGGAGGGGTAAGACAAACAAAACAAATGTTACAATTGAGAAGGGGAAGAGGAGCAGCTGTTGTCCTGAATGAATACTAATTACCACTTAGTTTTAAGCCTAGGTAAGCCCTAGCCAGTTATACGGAGGAAAACCCTAAGAGCCCTGATCTGAATAAGCCCCGTAATAAAAAATGTCTTTTGAAAACTGCCTAGCCTCCCACCCAAAGCATCCCAAGGCAAAATTGCCTCGAATGGCAAAGCTGCCACACCGTGCTTTTGGACTGGCTCTATTTATAATGCTGCTGTAATGTATTCAACTGTCAAGCTGCTAAGACATTTCTGATTGGCTGATACGAAGTGCCTGTCAGTTGGCAGCCGTTTCGGCTGCTTCCAGAGCTTTTTCTTAAAGGGAAAGCTCCCTACAGAGCCTCTGGCAGGCCCCTGTAGGTGAATCACAGAAGAGACTTTTGGAATTTTGGAGCAATGCTCTACCATCATCTGCAGACAACTACTCCCCCTTTGAAAAACAGCTCTTGGCCTACTATTGGGCCTTAGTGGAAACTGAAGATTTGACAATAGAACACCAAGTTACCATGAGACCTGAACTACCCATCATGAGCTGGATGCTATCAGACCTTCCAAGTCATAAAGTAGGACGTGCACAGCAGCAGTCTATTATCAACTGGAAGTGGTTTATATGTGATTGGGTCAGAGCAGGTCCCAAAGGCACAAGCAAGTTACATGAAGAAGTTGTTCAAATGGTTTCTACTCCTGTTACAATGCCATCTGCTGCCAAGCATGCACCTATAACACCATGGGGTGTTCCCTATGATCAGCTGACTGAAGAGAAGACTAGGACCTGGTTTACTGATGGCTCTGCACGTTATGCAGGCACCACCCAGAAGTGGACAGCTGCAGCATTACTACCCCTTTCCAGGACAACCCTGAAAGATATAGGTGAAGGAAAATCTTCACAGTGGGCAGAACTTCGGGTAGTACAGATGGTATTACAGTTTGTTTGGAAGAAGAAATGGCCAGATGTACAACTGTTCACTGACTCATGGGCTGTAGTCAATGGATTGGCTGGATGGTCAGGGACCTGGAAAGATCTCAATTGGAAAATTGGTGAGAAAGACATCTGGGGAAGAAGTATGTGGATAGATCTCTCCAAATGGGCAGAGGATGTGAAGATATTTGTGTCTCATGTAAATGCTTACCAAAAGGTGACTTCATCTGAGGAAGAGTTCAATAATCAAGTGGATAGGATGAGCCATTCGGTGGGCAGTCAGCCTCTTTCCCCAGCCATCCCCATCATTGCTCAATGGGCACATGAACAAAATGGTCATGGTGGCCGATGTGGAGGTTATGCTTGGACCCAACAACACAGACTTCCACTCACCAAGGCTGACCTGGCTACAGCTGATGCTGAATGCCAGATCTGCCAACAACAGAAACCAACACTGAGCCCCTGATATGGCACCATTCCTCGAGGTGACCAGCCAGCAACCTGGTGGCAGGTTGACTACATTGGACCACTTCCTCTGTGGAAAGGACAACTTTTTGTTTTTACTGGAGTAGACACTTATTCTGGTTATGGATTTGCCTTTCCTGCATGAAATGCTTCTGCCAAAACCACCATCCATGGATAATGCCTTATCTATCATCATGGTATTCCACACAGTATTGCTTCTGATCATGGAACTCACTTCACAGCCACAGAAGTGCGACAGTGGGTCCACAACCATGGAATTCACTGGTCTTACCATGTTCCCCATCATCCTGAAGCTGCTGGTCTGATAGAAAGATGGAATGGCCTTTTGAAGATACAGTTACAGCGCCAATTAGGTGGCAACAGCATGAAGGGCTGGGGCAGAGTTCTTCAAGAGGCAGTATATGCTTTGAATCAGTGTCCAACATATGGTACAGTTTCCCCCATAGCCAGGATTCATAGGTCCAGGAATCAAGGGGTGGAAAAGGGAATAGTTCCACTCACTATCACTCCTAGTGACCCTCTAGGAAAATTTTTGCTTCCTGTCCCCACAACTCTAGGTTCTGCTGGCCTAGAAGTTTTGGTTCCAGAGAGGGTAGTGCTCATACCAGAAGCCACAACAAACATTCCATTGAACTGGAAGCTCAGACTTCTCTCTGGTCATTTTGGGCTTCTAATGACCTTATCTGGAATGAACTACAATCCAAAATTAGAAGATTCACCAGTGATCCTAATCTGGAGGCTGGGAGATATAAGTTTCTGACCTGGATCTTGGCATGGAGATCTTGAGGCATAGTGGCTAAGAATCTCAGAAGATTAAGACAGGGAGATCTCTGAGTTCAAGGTCATCTGGGATTAAAGGCATGGTGGCATACACCTTTAATCTGGGCCTCACCTTATGCAGGAGACCTACATAAGGGACATTGGAAGAAGGGAAAATTTACTCTCTCTTCTTCACCTGCTTGCCTTGTGGGGCTGAGCAACTGCTAGATCCTTAGATAGATCCTAGATCCTGTGAACTCCATTCACAGCTACTGCTGATCATTGTTGGGAGTTGGACTACAGACTGTAAGTCATCAACAAATTCCCTTACTATATAGAGACTACCCATAAGTTCTGTGACTCTAGAGAACCCTAAGACAGTAGGTGAGTCAGGCACTTGGGAAGCAGAGGCAAGTGGATCTCTAAGTTCAAAGCCAGCCTCGTCTACACTGGTCTACAGATCAAGTTCCAGGACAGCCAGGGCTACACAGAGAGAAACTCTGTCACAAAAAAACAAAAAAACAAAAACAAAAAAAAACAAAACCAAAAAAACAAAAACAGAAAGGAAGAAAGAGAGAGAGAGGGAAGGAAGGAAGACAGACCCTAAGAATAGCAGGAAAAAAAATAAGAATAGCATGTTAAAAAAAACTGGGCACAGTGCTAGGTACTCAGTACCGGAATATCAACAGCAGAGCCAAGAGCAGGCCTTGGGAACCCATCTTCATTGGCTCTTTTTAAGCTATACAGCTATGCAGTTCTGAGGACTAGCAAAGAAAGGAGCTGTGGATTCCTGAGACAGTAGTCTAGCCTGTCCCTTTCGTATTCATTCCCTTCCAGACCAGCAAGGCCCAAGCTCTTTTTCAGGTGGCTGCTGTATCTGGCTGCCTAGTTCTTCCTAGGGACTCAAGAAGCAAGGCTATTTCCTCTGTTTCCCATGATCTGACCCAGTTCCCATGGGTTCAAGAGCAAGTCCTACAGGACAGCCGCTGTGCTTCTTCCTTTAGTTCTATATGCCCAAAAGAGTGGCTCAAACTGAAACGGTCACTGCAGGCAGAACTTCTTGGAGAGGATATAAGTGTGGGGAAGGCCTCGTGTGGGCCCGGTATGATGACAACACCTGAATCCCATCACTTGGAAGTAGACACAGGATGATCCCCAAATTGTGTTGTTGTTTTGTTTTTTTTTTTTTTTGAGACAGGGTTTCTCTGTATAGCAGCCATGGCTGTCTGGAACTCACTCTGTGGACCAGGCTGGCTTTGAACCTTAAGAAGGAAGGGAGTTTACAATACCTGCCAAGGCTCACATCACCCCTCAACTGTGGTCAGCTACTCATGTTTCTTCTAGCAAACCAGGGTTACAGATGCCATGGGTCCCTGAAAATCCTAGCTCAGTGGCTCTTAGCCATCTTGGCCTCAATAGTTTCGCAACAGGCTGGGATAAGTAATGCCCAGACTCTCGGAAGGAAAGAAAGAAGGGTCCAGAGATTCAGATCTCACAATCTTTCTGCTAGTCCTCAAAATGGTAAGAGCCAGGATGCTCAGCTTTCAGAGCTCAGCAGCTTGATGGTACACTTGATTTATAAAGCCCATAAAATCTAGCAACAAATTTTATCAACACATCTGAGTAAAGTTATGCTTTTAGATTTATTGTGTGTTAAAGCTTACATGCATGCCAAGTTAAATTACTCTGAACATTAGGGGGGAAAGGAGGGAAGAAGCTGTTAGCCCAGCTCTGTCCTCGCCCTACCAGCCATGTAGGGTCACTAGGTTTCTAGGGTGTTCGTGCTGTTCTGGACCAAAAGCTCTGTTAGCCTCTCTAACCACAGACTCCACAAAGTCTTCAAATGACACATGCTGCCTGGGTGACCATCACCACCTCATCGCAGAGCCTCAAGGGCCCTTTCTCTGCAAGAACGGCCTGAAGTCCCTGGAACACTGCTCTTCTCACCCACTGAGATGGTTAATCTTGGTTGTCAACTTGATTGGATTCAGAATTAACCCAGAGGCATGCCCCTGGCACACCTGTGAGGGGTTTTGTGATTGTGTTAAGTGGGGAGACCCAACCTAAAGCTGACCAGCACTTTCTTCGTAGGAAGATTTGCTCTGTTGCTTTTCTCTCACAAGTCCATCTACCTTTTTGCTATCATCTTTCACTAATATCAGAACCCAGCTTCTTGCCGGGCAGTGGTGGCGCACGCCTTTGATCCCAGCGCTTGGGAGGCAGAGGCAGGCAGATTTCTGAGGTCGAGGCCAGCCTGGTCTACAGAGTGAGTTCCAGGACAGCCAGGGCTAAACAGAGAAACCCTGTCTTGAAAAACCAAAAAAAAAAAAAAAAAAAAAAAAAAAAGACTACAAAGGCATCTAGTTTCTTAGAAAGCTACTGGTTCTCAGCCTTTCTAGTGTGAATAACCCAGACTGAATGTTGTGATCATTATTATTTATTTGTTTGTTTTCATTCTGAGTTCCGATCCTCCAGAGAACAGCTAACATCCACTTACCACTCATGTCTGACCCCAGCAGACACGACAGCAATGCAGGAAAATCAGCTTATCCTAAACATCCTATACATCAAATAATCTTAAATCCAACAAGGGTACCCGACCAAACTGTCTAGATCTGCTAACCCCACCCCCAAAAATGAACTGCCTCAGGAGAGCAGACTTCAGAAGCTGGCTCCTCTTCCTGCCTGTCCTGGGCCCAGCTCTTTGGACCGAGATAATTGCCTCTCTCCATCTCTCCGGGATCACCAAGCTGCACACTGGCCTCTTTCCTATCTTTCACAGCAGTATGTAATCCAAATCTAAGTCACCCTTTGTTCATTCCTCCTGAAGCCCACCTTAGATCTGCTCCTCTTTCTTCGTTCCTGCCTCAAATTTACTTAGATAACCGCGGGGACTGTGTGCACATCCCTTTCTTCCGCAAACAATCACCGAGCAAGAATGTGCTAGGCAAAGTTGGGAGGCGGGCACTACTGCGGGCGCTCTTTAGCCTCGTGCAAAGACCTTGCAGTGAAGGTACTGACGGTAACCCAAGTCCAGACTAGCGTGCCTGTTCTTCTCCCAGC